>PVJL010005607.1:0-91311 GCA_004026885.1 Lyroderma lyra
GGCGGGTAAGACTGGAGGCGGAGGGGCGTGGCCGAGGAGGGGCGTATTTTTCCCAGCGGGTGGAGCAACGCTTGGCGGAGGGCCGGGGGCGTGTTCGGGGCGTGGCGTACACCTCAGGCCCCGCCCCCGGAGTCCTGCTGTGGGCTCCGTAGCTCCGTGGCCTGAGAAAGGCGGGATCCTTTGGGCTGAGGAGGTTCCCAGGCTGCAGGCGGTGACCGCGGGGAACCATGACTGCAGTGGGCCGAAGGTACCCAGCATTGGGACCCAGAGGGTGAGTGGCCGAGCTGGGCCGGGGCGGGCTAACGGAGACCGTGGCGGCCTGAGGGGGAAATCCGTGCCCCTGGGGCAACTGACAAACCAGGGTGCCGGTTAGCATCAGGGACTTTTAAAATGTCTTTTGGTGTAGCTCTGTCCCCTTCTGCCCTGCGCAGGTTGAGCATTTACTCCTCGCAACAGCCCCAGGAAGAGAGGCACTGTTATCATTTCTATTTTGCAGATGAGGAGAGAGGTTTGCTTGCCGGGTTTGACACAGCAAAGATCAGAACCAGGGTTTACTTACAAGTTCCTGGCCCAAGTCTTTCAAGGTTGGGCAACTCATTCCCCTCCAGCAGGCTCAGGGCTTCTGAGAAGGATGTTCTCGCGAAACCTTGAGAATGACAAGTCTAGGACCTAGCCTTCCTTTGCGGTGGGCAAGGGTCCTGGTGGTGCCGGCAATGCCTCTGGCATCAGGCGTGGCCTAAAGCTGTCAAAGGAAATGGACTCTCTCCCCATCCCCTACTTCTCTGGAGTGCCCACAGGTTCTGAGGAGGGTAGGTTAGATTGAGCCTCCTTCTGGTGCCCTGGACCCAGTGTCCCACCTGCCCTCCAGGCCAAGTAGGACTAATTCCAGGGGCCCCTGAAACCTAGCCTTGTGCCCTGGAGTTAGGAGGGCTGCTTTGCCTGTGTGAGCTCAGGCTTGTCCTGCCCTTCTCTGGGCCCCGGCGGCCCAGATGGGTCTGGGGGTCTCTGGGGATCATCGAGCTTGGGGAGGAGGGCATTGGAAAACTGCCGCTGAGCAAGACTGGTGGCCTTGTTCCCAAGGAGGTCCCTAGGGGTTGGTTTCACTGGTTGCTCAGAGAGCAGCCCCGCCCCTCCCCTCCTCCCTGGGAGGCAGGGTGCACCTGGAGCAGAAGGAAGGAAGGGGAAGAGGTGAGGCTGCAGGAGTTTCCTGGTGCCCTGTTCCTGGCTGAGATCCTGGGGATGAGGAGGAAGGAGGGAGGAGGGGCCAATCCTACAGGGAATGAAAGGAGAGCGCCCGCCTAGCCTGCCCCCACCCCACACACCCTCAGCCTTCTGTGGAGAAACAGCCGGCCCAGAGACCCCTGTCACCCTTCCCTCTCAGTCCATGTTGCAGAAGAGGAAGCGGAGGCCTGGAGAGGGAAAGGAGGCTTCCCACACCCTCCACCCACACCCAGATAGGAATTGTCAGGCCAGGGTCCTGTCAGAGGTAATCAAGATCCGGCTCACAACCAGCCAGACCCTGCCTGGAGCCCCCATGGGCACTGTCTGCCACATGGCTCTGTGAGTGGGGGAGCATCTGCCGCAGCCTTTTACCAATGAGGAGACTGAAGTTCAGAATGGGGAAGGGACTTTCCTGGGGTCACAGACAGATTGTCAGGGCCCAGATTCGATCCCAGACCTGACCAATTTAACTTCCAAGCCCAAAGTCTCAACCACTAGGCCCATTTCACCATCTGAGTAAAAGCTCAGAGCTGCTTCTACCATTATTTCGAATGACTTCCCATAACCCCCTGGAGAGAGGTATTAGGAGCCTGGCTTGAGGTTAACGACTTACGTGAAATCACACTGTTAGTTGAGTTGGAATTTTAGTCATTTTAACATTTGCTGGGATGTATCTATGCCCTAGACACCATTCTAGGTCCTGGGGAAACAGCAGTGGGCACAGCATTCCAGTGTGGAGAAGACAGAGGATTAACAAGATATGGCCAGCTAGAAGAGAATAGTACTACGAACAACAATTTAAGTCAAGTGGTGGAATTGGTCTTGGGGGGAGTGGCTGGTGGTGGCAATTTAGGAAGGTTAGCCAGGAAAAACATCTCAGCGGAGAAGTGATGTTTGAATAAAGAAGATGAGGGAACAATCCCTCTCGCTATGTGGGGAAGAGTGTACCAGGCCAAGGGAACAGCATGTACAAAGGTCCTGAGGTGGGAACATCCTTGGCATGTTTGAGGAGTAGCAGCGACCTGAGTGGCTGGAGAAGAGCAAGATGGAGGCGGAGGGGTTTGCGGGAGGCTGGGGAGTGAGGAGGAGCAGGAGACAGGCCAGAGAGGAAGTGGGTTCAGATAATGGAAGGCCTGGAAGGCCGAACAAGGAATTGCCTTTGACTCTGGGCAACTATTGCTGGCCTTGAGCAGAGGAGAGCAGCACTATGACGTTTTACAAAGACCTGTCCTTTGAGGAGGATTTGAATGCAGTTCTATTCATTCTAAAGTGTCTCATCCGAGTGTCCCTTTCTTCCACCGAAGACCCAGGTCCCTCCACCCAACCCTCAGGGCTGTTCAGAAGGAAACTGAGGAGGTGGTACCCCATAGGAGAACCAGGTGCACCCTGTGTTGCCCGTGCCATGCCCCAGCCTTGGTACCAGGCACTGAGGACAGGCCAAGACTCCCCCCACTTTTCCTTCTGGAATGTTGATTCTGGTCCAAGAATTCCCAGTGCTCTCCAGAGTCCCACGACCCTCTCGGCCCTGCAGAGTGACGTCAGCGGCCGGGCATCTGGTAGTGATTACCCACCAGGGGAGGGGGCTGTGGTGGGCCCAGCCTGTTCAGGCTCCTCAGGCTCTGGACGGCTGGTCCTTGTCTTCCGAAGGGGCCCAGCTGCTCCTGGCTCTCATTTCCTGTGGAGACTTTCTCACAGTCCTCGAGACCCCCAGACGCCTCAGGCTGTGGGAACTGTGCTGGCTGGGGAAAGATGGACTGCCCCTGCCCCCCAACTGGAGCCATATCCCCTCAAACCCTCAGGAGACCCTGTTTGCAGAATGCTGGACCTATGTGGAGTGAGGGTGAAGGAGGCCAGGGGTCAGACGTATCAGCAACTCAGAGACCCACTGACTGTCTCTGAAACTTTGAGCAACTGCATTCCCCTCTCTGAGCCTCAGTTTCCCTACCTGTAAAATGGGGACAATAACAGCATCTGCTTCACAGCATTGTTGTGAGGATTGGATGAGATGCGACACATAGACCATTTATCCTGGACTTGACCCAAGGAGTACCAGTACATGGGAAATGCTCATGCTATGGTCACACACGTGTCATGGGAGAGGAAACTGAGGCCCAGTGAGGGAGACTTGCCCAGGGTCACACAGCGTCCTCCTTCCCAGCGGAGGGCCCTCTCCAAAGCTGCAGAAGATCCTCTCTCTGTCCATCCCTGTTACACTTCCTCTTCCTGACGTCAGTTCCAGCCTCCCTATCTGGCTGAAATATTACTTTTCTTTGCCATCTTCTTCCCCTCTGCACCCAGCATCTGTCTCCATTTTCCTGGGTTGGGGGACTACCTGAGGCAAGGAACACAGCAGAGGCACCCCAGATCCAGTCTGTGCAGCTGTGTGTCCTGGGTCGAGTCCCAACTTCCGGTTTCTCGCCTGCAACGTGGGCTTCCAGATCCCGGGCACCGGTTAGCGCTCCGTACGTGCCTCCTCTTGGGCTCTTCTCCAGCAGGTTCTGAGTCTCACTTAGCAGATCGCAGAACTCAGAGTCCTCAGCTCTGCCCCGGGAAGAATGGCCCCGATGTGCCCTCCCCTCACAGGGCTGGCCCCCTTTCTGAGCTCATGCTGAGGACCTCGCCCCTGTCAAGAAGACGGAGGGTGCAGAATAGTGGAGAAGGAGCAGAGTGTCTCCAGGACAGTGGTGGCCCACCTTAGAGGTGGTGCGACAGGGCTAAAGCCATGAGCCTTCCTGGCAGGAAACCCTAATGGCCCCAAGGATCACAGGATCCTGGTGGCCCCTCTGGAAAGACAGTTATGATGTGTCCATGTCACTTATGAGGAAGTTGGACCTCAGGGAGGGGAAGGCAAGGGGAAAGCTGAGAAGCAGGAGGCAGGGGCTGAGGAAGTCTCCATTCAAGGCCATATGACCAGGCCCAAGGGAACACACCGGGCGACAAACAGAGGGTGACAGGCAGGTGCCCGTGGGGAGGAAGGGCCGAGGGGGGTGGGGGATGGAACAGAGTAGCCACCTCTCTCCACTGCCTGCCCTCCAGGGTCCCCGGGGAATCTTTACCCTTTTCTCCTGGGCCAGGCTAAAGGCCCTGAAGGTGAAGTTCTGATTTAAACCTGCATTGGGGAAGTAAAAGATAATGGGCTCTAATTACTGCTCATTAATCCGATTAATTAAGCTAATATATGCAATAAGTGGTATCAGTTATCAGAACAAATACAGACAATTAAAGGGGTTGGTTGTTTAAATAATTAATGTGGCTGATTAATGGGACTAATTTAGCTCAATTGTCACTTTTATTTATTAATTGATTTCACCACTAATATTAGAGGGGATGTGCCTTTTAAGTCCTTAAAATAAGGAATAAATTAATAAATTAATGAAGCTGAGTTTTTAGAAATGGAAGCTTTGATTGCTGGACTTGCTCATTACAACAGGAGGGAGAATGTTCTAGAAATTGCCAAGCACACTGAAGTCTAAGTTGGAATTACTCTGACCCTAAGGGAAAGAGGAGGTTCTAGGCAGAGGGAGCATCATGTGCAAAGGCCCCAAGGTTGCAGGGAGCTGCACTCTTTGGAGGCAGTATGAGGTGGCCAGAGTGTAAGAAAGAGTTCTGGGGGACAGGAGGGGTGGCTGGCAGAGGCCCCGTCACAGAGGGCTGAGATTCCATGAGGACTGGACTTTATCCTCAGAGTTGCAGGGGCTGTTGGGGCACTAATTCATTAAAAAAAAAAATCTTTATGAGGTGCCTGGCACTGCTCTACTCAGAGCCCAATCCCTGCCCCTGTGCAGCTGACGGTCTAGTGAGAGGAGACTGTCAGCTCGAGACAGGATGCACGGTAAGTCACGGGAGGGGCTACAGAGCAAAACTGAGCAGGGAAGGGGGCTGGGGAGCCTTGAGAAGGTCACCCTTTTAGGTAGGTAGCCAGGGAAGTCCTCAGTGAGAAGGGGACATTTTAGTAAAGACCTGAAGGAGGGAAGGAAGGGGGCTCAGTGCAGATCTGGAAGAAAAGTATTCCAGCAGAGGGAGTGGAAAGTGCAAAGGCCCTGAGGTGGGGACAAAAGCCAACACGCCTGGCTGCAGCAGGGTGGTCAGACTTGGGGGGGGGGGGCGGGGGGGGCTGTGAAAGCTGTGATGAGGACATTGGCTCTCACTCTGAGTGAAGCCGGGGGCCCCTCCTGTGGGTTAGAGTGGAGAAAGGCCGTGACCTACCTTTCGTTTTAATAGGACTAGTCGGGCTGCTGCGGTAAGAACGGGGCACAGGGGCACAGATGCAGGCCAGAGATGAAGTGGTGGCCATAGCCTGGACGTATGATGGCAGTGGGTGTAAGCAGACATGGTGACCTTATGACTTGGAAATCTTGGAGTGTTGTAGAGGATCAGGGGCAGGCGATGGGGACTGGTGGCTGCCCAGACCCTCAGCGTCCTAGGCCTCTGCCCTGACACCCGTGTTGGCTCTGGCCACCCCATTCCACCTGGTCCCTCATGCAGTCACTCCCTCCCCAGAGCTCTGCTCCTACCTAGAGCCTGAGGGGAAGTGGACAGGAAGCTAGAGGAAACGCTGGGGTGATCCCAGTGTCCTGGCCAGTCTGTTCCCAGCAGTGGAAGGATTTCCGGGCCTGAATGGCCGGAAACGCTGCCGTGGGCCATCTCACCCGGGAAGAGCGGTGGTGAGCAGGGCAGGGGTCACTACTCCAGCTCACTGTCCCTGCTGGCCAGAGAGAACGCAAGTGGCCTGGGAAGTCTCTGTGACCGAGCTGCAGCTTGAGGGCCTATAGTGAGAGGGCAGGAAGGACTTTGAAGGAGGGAAGTTAGCACCAGGGACTCCAGAATGTCACAACGGGGAAGGTTGTCAGGCTGCTTCACAATGAGGGGCCCCCAGTCTCAGGAGCTGGGGAGGCCCCATCTGAAATTCTGCCCTGGAAACACACACTTTGACCACAATTTTTGTTTTGTTTTGTGCTCAGCTTTTTAAAAACATTTATTTTATTCAATTTGAATTTAAATATTGCACTCCTGCATGTGAGGAAGCAGCACCCCAACATTCGACCCTTCCCTTCCTATTTTGCAGATGGGAATACTGAGGCCTGTCCCAACCAGAGACCCAGGGCCCAGCCTGACAGAATTAATACTAATGACAGTGATTAACTATCTGTAATAGTGGTTGAGTGTTCGCTCTTCGTGCATTCCTTTAAGCAACAAATATTCCTTGAGTTCCTACTCGGTGCCAGGCACCGTGCTGGGATAAGACAAAGTCGGGGCCCTTGTGGAGATGTAAGGGAGTTATCAGGCAACAGCTAAATGTCTGGGGTTGATGCTGTGAGGAAAACAAAGGAGGGCAGAAGGGAGAGCAAGTGCAAAGGCCCTGTGGCAAGAATGAGCTGGGCACAGGGGCCAAGGTGGCTGGGGCAGAATGGGGGGGCAGAATGAGGGAGGGAGGCATGTTGGGGGGGTTGGGCACCACCAGACCACACAGGGCCCTATAGGTTGGGGACCCTATGCATATGACCCAGTTTATGCCTATTTTTCTGGCAAAATAATGGCACCCTCTTTACTCCCACAAGGGAAGAAGATTCTGGTTCCGATGATAAATGACATGGCCAGCCATCTGCAAACCATGGAGTGGGGTTTAGATTTAGAGCTGGGAGGGTGGGGGTGGGGTGTGCGACTGATCTGCTTAGGTTTTCACCTTAGTGCCGTCCGGTGGTGACCAAGGGGTGTGGGAGCGAGCCAGTGACAAGGCTGCTGTGTACTCCAGGAGGACACGAGGTGGCCCATGTGTGGCAGGGTGGACACATGGAAAGAAGTGGTCAGGATCTATTTCGAAAGGAGAGCTGCAGGATTTCCTGATGGATTGGGTGTGGAGTGTGAGTGAGCGAGGTTCTTGGCCAAACGAAGCAATGAGAAGGGTGAAACTGACATTAACTCAGATGGGAAGTGGCTGTGGGAAGCAAGGGAGTGGTGGGGGAGGATCCAATAGTCCTGCTTTGGATAGGACAAGTTCAAGATGACTTCAGCATCCAAGAGGAGATGCCAAAGAGGCAGTTGGGTTCATGGGTATTGCAGGGGCGGGTCCAGGCTGCATCAGCGAAGGGATGCCATGTGAGGCCAAGGACTGGGCAAAATGACTCACAGTGGCCCTCCTGTGGAAGGATATTTGTGTGGCACCCGGGAAAAATAGCTCCCCTGGCCTCTGACCTCTTCAGCCCCCCGTGCCAGCCACCCTCAAGGCAGAGGGGATCAGTTTCGCAGCCAGCTGTCACCATCAGTGGCAGCACAGCGTGCTAGGCAGCCTCTGAGTGGGCCACTGCGCACTAGGGAGTAAGTGCAGGGCAGGAGGAGGCCTGGGGCTTCCACTCAAGTAAGGGTCGGGTGGGCACCCAGAGAGTGCCGTGTCCCACAGCCGAGAAGAGACTCTGGTTCAGGAAGCAGGCCCCGGGGTCAAGCAGGCCTCATGCATCAGCTTCTTGAGTCCTCACAACACCCTGATGAGGCAGAGGCCGTCATTGTCCCTCGACTAACAGACAGGAAACCCAGGCTCCGAGAGGTGGAGGGACTTGCCCAGGGCCCCGCTGTTGGAGCTTGGAGTAGTGCTGTCAGCTGCAGTGCCCGCTCTTGCCTTCAGGATGAGCCTTCTGGGGTCTCCACCCCAGGTGGGTGGAGGCTGGCAGTGGGGGAGCCAGGCAGGGCTGGTGGCACTCATCTCTCTCCTCTCCTCCCAGGGTTGCTGGAGAGCCGGAGGCTGGCGGGGACTATGTGAAGGTAAGAGGGGCTGGGTAGGGGCCACTGGAGGGACCACAGCTTGTCCCATGAAGGGCAGAATCCTTTTCTGAGCTTGTTAGGGGCCAGATCTCACTGTCTGTCCCCAGGAGGAGAGGGTCTAGAGGTCAGGGCAACACTTGGGGTCTGGTTTCATTCCCAGCATCCTCTTCCCACTCCTGTCGTCATTCTCCCCTGTCCCCTCTCTTAGGACATCTCAATGCTTACTACCCACAGACCCCACCCCGCTGCCAGCTGGACAGGGCCCCAGGGTGTCTCTAGGCAAAGACCATGGCACTCTAATCCCACCGAGTCTCTGAGCATGTGCTGGTGCTGGGAGTGGGAGCAGGAAAGGATGATTCAGATTTTCTTCACAATTAATGGGCGCAGCTCACATTTATCACAAGCTTAGTCTGTCCTGGGCACTGGGAATGTTGAAAATGTAGTTTTGATAACAACCGAAGTACGACATAACACTGTGAGTGCCTACTGCGTGCAGAGCCCCGTGCCGTGCTGTGGAAGGGAGACAGTTTGGAGCTCTTTACATGAATGAGGTCTTTGACTTCTTCCCTCATCACTGGGCAGTGAAGGCCTTCCTGTGCCCACTCAGATGGGAAACTTACAGCCCACTCACAGCCACACAGCTACCGTGGGGGCAGCTGGGATCACAGTCCAAGGTCACTTGATGTCAAGACCATGGACAAAGCCCTTGGCCTTCCACCTCCAGGGGCACCCAGCCCGTGCCAGGACTTGTGCGGAGTACGGAATGTACAGCAGAGGGTGAGGAGCGCCAGGCCTGATCCATATGGGGACCAGGGCAGAGGCACACAAGGGTGTGGCTTGTGTTTTGTAATCCAGTGGATCCTGAGTTTAGTCCCAGATCTGCTACTTATTTGCCACATGACTCTGCGTGTGTGTGTCACCTCTCTGAGCCTCAGTGTTCACATGTGTGAAATGAGGTAACAGCAGCACCTCCAAACCAGGGTTGCTGTGGGCTCAATGAGTCCATGCTCAGTGAGTGCAGGGGGAGCTGGTCCTGGAACAGAGCAGGCTGGCGTGGCCCCAGACCCCAGGGACATTCCACCTGAGATGCTGCCTGTGAAGTTCTGTGTAAGTGACTAGTAAAGAGGCGGTATGGGAAGTGCTCAGATTGCTGTCCCCACCCACCACCACCACCGGAAGGCTCGTGTCAGAAGCCATTGGAGTTCTAGAAGTAGGGGATGACTTTTAGCTTAGGAGCTGGGGAGGGGGAGATCAAGGAAGGCTTTCTGGAGAAGGAAGCACTGACTGCAAGCCATTGCAGTTGACTGGAACATTCGCCAACATCTTTTCTCCAAACGGGAAGCTGGGAAGGGATGAAGATAAAGCAGGGATGGGCAGTAACATGGTCCAGGCAGAGGCAAGAGTGTGGGCAAGTGGAGGAGCCCAGGCACTGCAGTCCAGGGCTGTGTGTGGCAAAGGAGGCAGAAGCTGCTCCTAGAACCTGGGCCCTAGCTCCATATCCAGATCTTTACATCACAGCGGGACAGAGGCCTCAGGGAGAACCAGCACCAAAGCCAGTGGGTAGAGCACACGGAGGACATATTTCAGCACCCCACAAATCCCACCCGCCTAGCAAGATGGTGAGATCCCCTCACTGATGGTAGCGACAGCCCTGCAGAGATTATTAGCTTTGTATTTTTCCTTTCGTTTATGGAGTTAAAAATTTTTTTAATATTTTAAAAGAAGTAATACCTGCTCACTGGAACTGATTAAACAATCCCCTGAAGTCCAGATTCTAAGACACTAAACTTGACAATAATAGAATGCATTTATTGAGCACTTACTTTATGCCTGGAAACTTACTAGCATCAGCTCAGCCAATGCTCACAAGAGTTCTGTGAGGTCAGCACAGGTATGTTTTCCAGATGTATGCACCTGGGCTCCAGGAGAAGGGGCTGGTGGGGTGGAGGTGGGGACACTGCTTGTAGAACCCAGGTTGGTGCCCTAACCGTTGAGCTTACTGGCTCTCTGCACCCCCAGAGGCTGTCAGTTGAACATCCCGCGATTCTCAGCAGAGTCCCTGATTCCAAATCAGAGATGTGAAATCCTGGGCTCTGGGAGATTTCCTGAGGCCACAAAGGATTGGGTACAACGCATACAGGGATTTTTCCAGCTTTAACAGGATCTAATTCAAAGTCTCTGCCCGCTCCGGGTCAGAGATGGGTGAGGCAAGAGGGGAAGGCAGGAATCCCCTCGCCGGCCCAGGGGTCCCCACCCCATCCTGCCGCCCTCCTTGACGGCCCACCTTGGCGGGTCCTCTGTTCCGCATCTCCCTACTCCAGGCAGCCTGGTGGCGCGGGGCTGGAGCGCTGGGATGGGGCGGGGGGCGAGGGGCGGGCGGAGGGAGGAACAATGGCCCCCTCCCCTCCCCGGCCGGCTGGAGGGTGGGGTCTCCCCGCCCCGCCTCCCTGCTCCTCCCCCGACAAGGCGATGAGGTAATCGCGCCGCCAAGAGGCACGCGCAGCCGGTGCTCAGCCCGGTCGGTCCCCGCGCCCCTGCCCCGCCGGCCGCCGCCCCCCGCACCGTCCCGACCCCAGACGCCCGCCCCCACCATGACCGAGCGCTGCAGCCTGTGGAGCGCCCTGTCGGCCGCCGCCTGCTGCTTCTACCGTGGCTCCTTCGTGCAGGTGCAGGTGAGGGGGCGGCTCGGCCCCCGCCGGGCGCTCCGGGCTGGGACCCCTGGCCGCTCAGCCCCGGGGCCGGGAGCCGGGAGCCGGGAGCCTCAGCCCCGTGGCGCCGCGCAGGGTCTGGCTGGGCAGGGGCTGCGGGCTGCGGGAGGGGGCGGGGTCGCCCCAGCCTCACCTCTGGGCGCTTGACGCTCCTCGCTCCTCGGGGTGAGGGTCCAGCTGCCACTCCCGGGACTCGGGGCTGCGGGGGCTGCCGTTCTGGTCCTGCCTTCTCCGTAGGAGGGAGCTGAGCAGGGAAATTGGGTCCCGGGAGATGGGGCCCCCCGGTCCGCCAGCGAGCACTCCGGCCCCTGCTACTGACCCGGGCAGCCGGGCTCCCCATTGTACCGGGGGCGCTGCGCTGGGGTCAGGAGGCTGACTGAGGGCAGGGGGCGGAGAGGGTGGTGCTGGTGCTCGGGGGTGGGGCCAGAGCGCCTGCCACCTTCCTGCCCTCTAGGTGAGCTGGGGCATGCTCTGGGCGCGGGTCTCTCGCCCAGCTGGCCGGGCAGCGCGGGACGCCGTGGCGGTGAAAGGGTTAAACGGAAGGGGGTGGAGGGGAGGACCCGGACCCGCCTCTCTGCGGAGCACCCTCTGGGGATGGCTTTACTGGGGGTTTCGGGACTGGAAGAACTACAGGGGGCTGGCTGGGCGCGGGCTGGTGGGAAGGGGTTAAGACCCTGACCGGGGGTCTCCGCGCTGTTTCCTCCCGAGTCCCTGGGGGACGCCGGGCGCGTCACCTCTGCGCTCGCCTAGGATCACACACATGCCCGGAGCCCGCCTGAATGACGGCGGCGCAGGCGGCGGAGCGCAGCATCCCCGCACCGGCCAATCAGGCGCGTGCAGGCCGGGAGGCGGTGAGATCATCTCTGGCCAATGGGAGTGCGCCGGGCGCAGCGGTGCTGCATTCGCACCCCAGCCCTCCCCCTCCTGGCAGCTGGGGACCCCTGGATAGAGGGTGAGGAGGAGTGCACAGGGACCCTAGGGTTCCCCACCCTGAGGGAGGACGAAGTTGGTCCCCCCCACCCCCCATTGTCCCAGACCATTGATTAGACTGGAAAAGTGGAGTCCAGTCTCCCACCTGCATTAGGCTACCCAGGCCCGGAAAGGGAAAGTGACTGATTCAAGGTCACACGGGGCAGGCAGAGTCTAGGGGTCAGGTTTTTAACCACTTAGCCCCCTTCCTTTCTTTCCCCGTGTTTCTCTTGCTCTAGCTATGGCACAAGTTCTCAACTGCTCTTTGTCAAGGAGGGCTCGGGAAGGCCGGTGTCCTCCTCCCTCCTCTGAGTGTGGTGTGCTACAAGGAGCGGGGCCGAGGGCCCTGAGGAATAAGCAGCCCCGTGGAGAAGTGCCTGTTTCATGAAGGCTCAAAGCTCTGCGCAGCCCTGGGCCTCCCTGCCCTTCCCAGTTACCACCTTCTACCCTGGACAGAGGAGGTGCAGGATCCCGCCCCCATCGCCCGCCTCTCCCTGAGCTCCTGCACACATCTCCCACCTCACCATCTGTCCCCAGAGCCCCACAGCCTCCGCAAAGCCCAAATTTTCCTGGCTCTGTCGCCAGGCTGCTCCTGCCCCAGCCTTGCCCACCTCAGAGAGTGTCCCACGATCTCTACCTGGAGTCCTCTCTGACCCTCTGCCCTCTTCCCCCACACCTGGTCAAAGGCTCCCTAAATGCCCCTCCTCCCCACACCCCACTCTGCCCTACCATTGCCTGGAACACATCAGACCACTCTGCACACAGCACATTGAACCTGCTTTAAGACTTAACAATCCTTCTGTGGCTCTGCGGTGGCCTCTGGGTAAACCCCAGCCCCCCAGGGCAGCCTCGCAATCCTGCCACCCTTGGCCCCTTTGAAGCTTCTCCCCCCACCCCCTGTCCTTAGCCTTCCTGACCTTGCCGCTGTCTTCCCAGAAGCTCTTCCCTGCCCATCTGCCTGCCTGGCTGTCCTCACCCTGATGATTTTGCTTGGCCCATTCAGTCCCTCTTCAGTCCTTAGTGGAAGCATCACCTCTTCAGGGATTCCATTCTGACTAGATGAGGAGGAATACCTTCATCCTCTCGCAGAGCTCTGTGCACTTCTGAACATTCAGAAAGCCTCGGGTTGCTTGTCAGGATCTGCATGACTCTCTCAGGGCAGAGGCCACCTGTCCCGATGACCTTGGGGCCTCAGCCACTGGCACAGGACCTGTCCCAGAGTGGGGCTTAATCATTGTTAAAAGAATGGAGTCAGAATCTTGATATCTCTGAAGCTGGGAATCAGAGAAGTGTACATTAAAGTAAACTGAGGCCGTGTGTCGGCAGAGGCGTGGAAAATGGAGCTGCAGAGCTAGGCTCTGAGACCTGAGGAAGGTCTGAGGAGGCAGGGAGTGCACTGGAGGACCCTCCGACCCTGATGAGAAGGGAGTCCTAAGGGAGAGACGGTCACCTGGGCCAAAGCCAAGTCCTTTAGTGCCTCCCTTCATCTGTCCTGCTGTCTGGCCAATGCTGGGCCAGATCTGGCTGTCCTGGAGCAGCCATCTTTGAGGCCTGGAATTGGGGGAAGGGAGAGAAAGCAATGTCACATGCTGTTACCGTGACAAGGACATCTGTGGGCTAGTTGCAGTGTTATGTTCTTTCATCCTTGCAACTCAGTGAGGCAGGTTCTGTCATCATACCCATTTTATAGAGAAAAAAACGAGGCCCAGCGAACTTACACTGCATAGCCAGGATTGGGCTGGGCTCTGTGGTGGGGGTGCACCTGGCAGCAAGGGCTCCCCTCCCATTGTCCTTAGGCCTCCACCCCCAGGCCATGGTGACCAGCAAACCAGGAATCTCCCCTTTGGGCAGGTGGAAGTGGAGAGCCCTTGGGCTCCCCTGCTGGACCGTGGTTTCTCCATCTGGGAAGGATTGCTTGAGATGGCAAGGAGGCCGGGGCCTTGGGAGTTGTAAAAGACAACACAGACATTTGTGTGGGGCCCCTGCTTCCCTGTTTATAGCTGCCTCTTTCACCCTTCCACTGTAAAGATGTCACCATCCATCCAGCCCTATGCTTTTTGTCCATGATTCTGCCAGGGTGCCTGTTGCCTCACCTCCCGGACCCACCCATAACCCCCCGCCCCACTTGAAGATCAGTTTGGTGTCCTTGGTGCGTAACCAGCGTTCGTCAGTGTCGCCTCGCCCAGGCCGCCTTCCTTCTCGCTTAGACTTCATCCCTCCCTGCTGAGAGGCGCCCGGCTCCCTGCCGCTGTCCAGCACTGTGGTGCTGACCGCAGGCTTTAAGCACTCGCGTGGCTTTCCTCCCCTCCTGGTTTGGAGTTTCCTGGAGGACAGGGCCTGGTTTCTTTATTGCTTTGCTTACCCCTGTCACATAGTACAGGGCCTGGAACACAGAAGGCACTGTTTGGTGGAACTAATTGAGATTTCTTTACTCTTGGCGAGGGTAGGGACTTCCGGAGAAGGGCCGTTGTGGCACCTGTGCCTAAGTGTTCCCAGGGTGCTGGGATAGGAGTTCACCTAGAGTAGGGGGAGGTTGAGAGGCAAGGAGGAAGGAGGCTTTGAATTTGATGCCAACTTTTGTTGTCTTCTGCCCAGTTCTCCAAGGAGAAGTACATCCTGGACTCATCGCCTGAGAAACTGCACAAGGAGTTGGAAGAAGAACTCAAACTCAGCAGCACAGATCTCCGCAGCCACGCCTGGTACCATGGCCGCATCCCCCGCGAGGTGAGTGGGCCCTGGACCCTTCCACCCACCACTCGGCCAGCCCCAGCCCAGAGAGGCTCTGAACTGTTACTTGGTGGGTTCAATCAGAGTGGACTACTGGGATAAGGTCTAGCTCTGCCATTTACTGACTTTGTGGCCTTGAACAAGTCCCTTCACCTTTCAGCCTCAGTTTCCTCATCTATAAAATGGAGGATAATGAAAGTACCTAACTGCTGTCATGAGAATTAAATGAAATAATTCATGTTAAGTGATCAACATGATGTCTGACATGCAATGAGCTCAGCAAACATTGTCCTTTGTTGTTGCTGTTACTATTTTTTACTGTTTTGTTATGGGTCTATACACCAGACCCCTGTGTGTTTGGTTAATGACCATCAGTCCTTAGACTACTCAGTTTTGGCAAAGTGGAGTTTCTGGGTTGAGGCTCAGACTTGGGCTGAGAGTCACCTGTTTCCTCTTTCATTAATGCTCTAAATCCTTGTGAAGTATCAACTCTGCCAGACCCTGAGCTGGGCACCAAGGATGCAGAGATCAAATAGGGGTGGCTCCCCTTGAGGGACGTAGTCCAGAGTGGGAGGTGACAGGCAGGCAGAGCCTAGTGGGAGAAGTACAAGAATGGAGGGGCAGCAGGGAATGTGGGTGAGCCCTGAGGAAAGGGGCTGTTGTGAGATTGATAGGAGTTCACCAGCAGGGCAGGATGGGCAGGGTGTTCCAGGCAGAGAGAGCAGCTTGAGGGTACCCAGAGATATGCCAGAGATCTGAGTGTTTGGAAGAGCGAGGACTGGGAATTCACTGCCCAGCATGAGCCCTGAGAAGGAGTAGGCCTGACACCTAAGTTTCAGATCATGGGGACGCCAGTTCCCCAGACCCTGTGTCCCTTTGACTTCCATTCCAGGGTGTTTTGTCCTGCCATTGCTGAGCCTCTGTGCCCCAGACCCAGGACCTCTGGTTGAGTTGCCCCCTCTGCATCTGGGTCATTGCATCCCACTCCCTGCCCCAAGCTTCAGATATATCTGTTCACCGTGTCCCTAAGATCCTGGTTGTGGCCCTCTCCTGTCCCTGCCCTCTCCTGCCTGACCCCAGCCTGCCTGACCACTGCCTCCTACAGGTCTCAGAGACCCTGGTGCAGCGCAACGGTGACTTCCTCATCCGGGACTCACTCACTAGCCTGGGTGACTACGTGCTCACATGCCGATGGCGCAACCAGGCCTTGCATTTCAAGATCAACAAGGTGGTGGTAAAGGCGGGAGAGAGCTATACCCACATCCAGTACCTGTTCGAGCAGGAGAGCTTTGACCACGTACCCGCCCTTGTGCGGTACCACGTGGGCAGCCGCAAGGCTGTGTCAGAGCAGAGTGGTGCCATCATCTACTGCCCTGTCAACCGCACCTTCCCACTGCGCTACCTGGAGGCCTGCTATGGCCTGGGCCAGGGCAGTGGCAAGGCTGCCAGCCCTGCCAGCCCCTCAGGCCCCAAGGGCAGCCATATGAAGCGGCGCAGTGTCACCATGACCGATGGACTCACTGCTGACAAGGTCACCCGCAGCGATGGCTGCCCCACCAGGTAAGCAAGGATCCCACCCTCGGCCTCAGTCTCCCCATTTGTCAAGCAGGGGTGTCCGTAATGAGAATACTGGTGAGAACGGGGAGGCCCCGTCACACTGAACTGGGATGCGATGACTGCCCTAAGTCCCAGTGTGCCGGGAATAGGAGGAGGGGCCTGGTGAGGCTGCCACAGGGTGGACAGGCAGTCAGACTCAGGTTGCAGTCCCAGCTCTGCTAAGACTCACTGTGTGTCCTTGGTCCTGCAACTCCTCCTCTCACCTCTATAATCCTACCTATAAAGGGCCCTCACTCAGATAGCCCCCTCTGGCCCAGAGGGTGCCCTGGGTACTGTCCTGTCCCAGGCAGGGGGCCTGGTCCCTGCTGCTGGCTCTACCCGCTCCCCACCCCACCTAGCTAGGCCAAGGTGGGCATCAGAGCAGAGGGCTTTGCCGTATGCAAACCACCACACAGGGACTGGGATGTTCTTAGTGCCATTTTGCTTCTGGGGCTGGGTGAGGCCAGGCCCTGATCCCAGGAAAACCCACAGCAGCGAATCATTCCTGAGACCCCACTATGCACCTAGCCCTGGACCAAGTCCCATGTCCCCCTGGGTGATGGCTCCTGTCCATATCCCAACTTTATAGATGAGGAAATAGACCTAGAGAAAGGAAGCTTCTTGCTAGAGAATGAGACCAAGATTCAGACCCAGGTCTGTGTCTCCAAAGTCTGTGTCCCTAATTTCTGTGGCTTCTCTGGCTGTTTGCAAAGAGAACCTGTCGTTCTGTACCACTAACACTTGAATAGGTCTTATCTCCCTTGGTCTGGGCTGGGCACTGTCAGCCAAGGAACTGATGGTTGGATACCCTTGGGCAGCAGCCACTTGGCCTGTGGTTTGGAACCAGTGACGGCAATGGTGCCAGGATCCACAGGCCACGTGTCCCCCAGACATCCTGAACATAGTTTAGGAGCAGTGAGGAGGGACCAGATTGGCAAGCCTGGCTCCCTGGGGTTTTTTGCCCTTCCTGCTAGCCCCCCCACCCCAGAATATTCTGCAGGTTGGGGGTAAGGTTCCCAGAAAAGAGTGGCTGTGAAGGCTGTGGACTGCACAAGCCCCTCCTCCTCTGGGCTACAGTTTTTATACCTGTCATTTAGGAGTTTGGACTTGATAATCTCCAAGCCTGTTCTGCCTCTGAAGTTCCGTGGATCTAGGATGAAAGCAGAGGTGGGCGGGGGTCCTAAGGCTGGCTGAGGACCTCAACCTCTAGGTTCTCTGCTCATGAAGGTGTCTGCTCCACAGCACATCACTGCCCCACCCCCGGGAATCCATCCGCAACTGTGCTCTCAGCATGGACCAGATCCCAGACCTGCACTCGCCCATGTCCCCCATCTCTGAGAGCCCCAGCTCCCCTGCCTACAGTACAGGTATGGCCAGTGGAGGGGATAAGGGCTGGGGGGGGGGGCGGATCTGGTGGCAACGACCTTGTGTGTGCATGTGTTTTTGATGAGTTCTGTTACAGTGCGTGATGATTATGTACGTTTCTACCTCTTTTCTGAGAGTAACACCCTGCAAGTATTTACACTAAAAACTTGCTGATGGAATATTAATGTTGACATACAAAACAGATCTGTGGCTTGCTCATTCAGCAATGATTTATTGAGCCCCATTTGGGTATCAGGCACTGTGCATGGAGTAGTTTCCAGTGCTTTCCCATAGCTTCCAGAATGCAGTGAAGTCTTCTGGAGACTCACTGTTTTACTGAACCTGGGCTCAAAGGCTGTGCAGCGCACTCACACAGCAGCGCAGCCCCACTGGTCGCGCTCCCACAGCGTGTGGGATGTGTGTTAGGGTGCTGTGCTGGGCTCTGCAGTGACTGGGACTGAATGGAGCCCTGATTCCAAATGGCTAGCTCAAACCAAGCCAGCCATGCTCTGTTGTTTTTTCCCTCTCTCTTTTAAATGGACTTTCTTTCTTAGAGCAGTTTTAGGTTCACAGCAGCTTAGGGTGGGAGCATGATTTCAGAGTATTGCTGAGGGCTGGTCGGTTTGCTAGAGGCTGCTGGCCTGGCTTGTGTGGGGGGAAGCAGGGTTAGCATCTGCAGGGTGGACGGCACCTGTCCTTTGGGAAGGGTGTGGGGGAACCTCCCCTGGTGGGAGCCATGGTAACTGGTCTTCTCCCTCTATCTCTCTGCAGTGACCCGTGTCCACGCCGCCCCTGCAGCCCCCTCAGCCACAGCGCTTCCTGCCTCCCCTGTCACCCGCCGCTCCAGTGAACCCCAGTTGTGCCCTGGAAATGCCCCAAAGCCCCCTGGGGAGTTGGACAAGGGCTCTTATGCCAGCCCCTCCCACACCCTCTGCAAAGCCTCCCGATCACCATCACTCAGCAGCTACAGTGACCCAGACTCTGGCCACTACTGCCAGCTCCAGCCTCCCGTCCATGGCAGCCGCGAGTGGGCAGCAGCTGAGGCCTCCAGCCGGCAGACCAAGAACTACGGAGAGAGGCTAAAGGAACTGTCAGAAAACGGGGCCCCCGAGGGGGACTGGGGCAGGGCCTTCACAGTCCCCATCGTGGAAGCCACCTCCTCCTTCAACCCAGCCACCTTTCAGTCACTACTGATGCCCAAGGATAACCGGCCATTGGAGGTGGGCCTTCTGCGCAAGGTCAAGGAGCTGCTGGCAGAGGTGGATGCCCGGACACTGGCCCGGCATGTCACCAAGGTGGACTGCTTGGTAGGTGTTAGGTACATACGGGGACATGGGTAGCACCCCGGTCCTCTGCCTCTGGGACAGGGGTCAGGGTGGTGAGGAGCTGGTTCTTAAATTCTCCAAGTATAGTCAGTGGGTCTAGATTCTGGCTTCATGACTGTCCTTTACTTGCTGTGTGACTCTGGACTGATCACTCTGCCTCTCTGGGCTTCCATTTTCTCCTTTGAAAAAAGCAAAAACCAAGATATTCTTGCTTTCTCCAGATGTCAGTTTGGCACTGGAACTGGGCAATCCTGAAAGCCAATGGTGTCTGAGCCTGGTCAAAGTCCCCGCCTAGTCCAGAGAGGGTAAAAAGACCCGACTCCCCGCCCCCACGCCCCCTGGTGGACAAAACGAGAACAACTCATTACTTGGGCCCATAAATTGTCAAAGTCCCCGGTGTTTGTTTTGAATGACTCTTTGCCCATCTAAGGACCCCCTCACTTCCTCCCTCTGACGTTTGGAGGGCGCTGCTTACTTCGCAGCACTGGTCTCCGAACTCAGAAAGCAAGAAAGAGAGTGCAGACATATTGCTCTGTGAAGAGCACTATGGTGTGAAGGGAGTAGCCTGGGCTTCTAGGTCCCCGGTGTGAACTTGAACGAACCCTTTCTCTCCCTGGGACTCAGGTTTGCCTTCTGGAATAAGGTGCTCCTGGTACCTAACCTTCATTGAATATTCACTACGCCAGACACCTCTGGGCACTTTTACATTTATCCCCCATTTCACAGATGAGGAAAATGAGGCTCATGTGCTCCATGTCAGAGGGTTAGCAGGAAAGCTGAAATTCAAAACTGGCCTCCTAGCCGTGCTGCCCTCCTAGATAAAGTCCTCTGACTCCCAGACGACTTGGGCAGCTACCACAGGAAATTAACCAGCCCTCTGGGCGTTCCTACAGGTTGCTAGGATACTGGGTGTTACTAAGGAGATGCAGACCCTCATGGGAGTCCGCTGGGGCATGGAGCTGCTCACCCTTCCCCATGGCCGGCAGCTACGACTAGACCTGCTGGAAAGGTAAGGCAAGCTCTGGCGCACAGGGACTCTAGGGGGACCCGTGGGCAACCTCCTTGTGCTTCGGCTGTGGCGGGTTGGCCAATCGGTCTCCCAGCACGGCTCCCGGGGTTCTGGCCACGCCCCCTGACCCAATCGCAACTTCTTAGTTTTCCAGCTCCAAGCAGTTCTGGTTTCCCTGATCTCCGGACTCACCTTTGCATCCTTTTGACTAATCACAGCCCATGGCCTTGGCCCTGCCCCTGAGCTCTGGCTTCTCCTGAATTCTACTGATCTTCACAAGCCTTCGCCCAGCGCTCAAGGGCCTCTGGCTACTGGGAGGCCCTTGTTTACATTGGCCAATCGGAAGCCCTTAGCCTTGCTTTTCCTCCCACTGGTCACGCCCCCTAATCTCAGGACTGTTTACAGTATCCCAGTTTGGGCTCTGCTCGCCACCTGGGTCCTCGGCCCCGCCCCTCTGACCTGGCCTCTCCGACAGGTTCCACACCATGTCCATCATGCTGGCCGTGGACATCCTGGGCTGCACGGGCTCTGCTGAGGAGCGGGCAGCGCTTCTGCACAAGACCATCCAGCTGGCAGCCGAGCTTCGGGGGACCATGGGCAACATGTTCAGCTTTGCCGCAGTGATGGGCGCCCTGGATATGGCCCAGGTACGCAGGGGCCCACGCCGAGCAGGGCGTCACATAGGCTGTCTGGAAGAGCCCTGGGAGGCGGTCCTTTGGGATGACTGTATATTGATTCAGGAAGAGCTCTGTGACTTTCTCAGCAGCATTGGTGAAAAGGCAGCTGGCAAAGCCCAGTTCTCTTAAGCGCTGACCTGCTCTGAGACCAAGTCTTTCCTGTTCTCTGGGCCTCAGTTTCCCCACCTTTAAAGTGAATAAGTAACAGATGTCACCCCAATAAATCTAACAATAAAAATGAATTTAAAAAAATAAAGTGAATAAGGAGTATTATAGGAGTATAAAGAATAAATATAAAATGGCTATCATTTAGTGAGTACTTACAGTATGCTAGGTGCTACACTAAGTAATTTACAAGCACTGATTCTTCAATCTCATGAGGTAAATGTCTTTATTGTCCCCATTTTTCTTATGGATCAATTGAGGCAGAGCAGTGCTTGCCTAAGGTCACACAGTCAGTGACTGAGCCTGAACCTCATTCACAGGACACTTCCTTTCTTGTACCTAGTAAATAGTGACCACAGGGTCCCAAAGTTAGTGGTTCAACTCCCAGCTCTGCCACTTATTTTTGGAATTACTTTGGACAAGTCAGTCCCCTTTCTGAGTCTCAGTTCTTTCACCTGTAAAATGGGTTTGTTTTGAGGGCTTCATGAGAGACATTTGAAAAGCAGTCAGTCAGCACCGTCTCTGATTCATGAATGGGGACTGTAAGCCCCACATCTGGGTGCCCATCAGCAGGGTGGCCTGTGGCCCCTGTAGACCCCTTTCCTGGCTGGTTGCTCACTCACAGTCTGGTCTCCCCAGATTGCCCGATTGGAGCAGACATGGATGACCCTGCGGCAGCGACACACAGAGGGTGCCATCCTCTACGAGAAGAAGCTCAAACCATTTCTCAAGAGCCTCAATGAGGGCACAGGTACCTCTCCTACCCTGCTGTGTGACCTTACACAGGTGGCAGCCCTCTCTGGGCCAGCACAGACTTTCCTGGTGTGAATGATGATGAGAGCTTGCCTGAGCTCTGTGCAAGCCATTCTCCTTGCACTCACGCTGCACCTGGCCAATTGTTTGTACCGTGTCCAGGACCAGGCTCAGCCCTTGGGGTGGGGCCGAGGCTGCTGTGGGTTCAGCTGGAGGAATCTGAAAGGAAAGGTCTATCCCAGGAGTCAGGAGCCCTGGGGGCTTTCCGGGACCTCAGGCAAGCCCCTTTCCCTCCAGGATCTCAGTTTCTGGGACTGCAGTGGACAATGGGGCCCTCCAGGTTCTCTAAGCATCTGCTCTCTTCCTCCCTGCAGAAGGCCCGCCACTGAGCAACACCACGTTTCCTCATGTACTGCCACTCATCACTCTGCTGGAGTGTGACACGGCCCCAGCGGAGGGCCCCGAGCCCTGGGGCAGCACGGAACATGGTGTGGAGGTGGTGCTGGCCCACCTGGAGGCTGCCCGCATGGTGGCACACCACGGAGGCCTGTACCACACCAACGCCGAGGTCAAGCTGCAGGGTGAGTCTCAGGTTGTATCCAGGGGATGAGACAGTCGGTCACTGGTCCTGTGGGTTTGGGCCTCCCTCCCACCGCCTTGCTCTCCCCTCTCCTCCAAATATGCAGTCTCATTTCTCCATCCCTCTTTCCTGCCCTGTCTTCCTGACTCATTTTTCTCATCCCTTTTCTTCCTCACTCATTAATTCAACAAGCAGTTGTTAGTGGCAGGCTCCAGGTAGACACAGAGATGATTCAAAGAGCATTATAATTGTATATCTTAGTTTTTCTGAGCCTCAGTTTTCTCATCTGTGAAGTGGGCATCCTAATATGACCACTTTATGAGTTGTTTGCGAAGTACTTGGCCTGGAGCTCTGGGGCTAAGACAGACCTGCCCTGCCTTCCAAAAGCTCACAGTCTAGTAGAAAGGTAGAACTCCCTCTTATGAAAAGAACAGAGAGAAATGGCTTCAGACAATCTATCTTTTACTGCTTTAGATATTAAATTTAAGTCATAAAAGTTTGCTGTAGACAAATCAGAAGTTATAGTTCAGCAAAAACAAGATTTAAAAAAATCACCTACAATTACCTGGAGGTTAATGCTGTGAGCATTCTGCTTTATGTCTTTCCTGACTTTCTTTTTCAGAAATAAAACTTTTTTTGTCTGTATTGACTTACAAAATGCATATATGTTTCTTAGGGAAAATGTTGAAACTTGCAGAAAAACAAAAAAAAAAGAATAGAAAAATCACCCAAGATTCCCCCAAATTAACATTAATAGTTTATCTTCTAATCATTTTAAAATTTTATGTTGCAAATAGTAATAGGGCAAAGACTAGGTGCTAAACTGCGTGGTCACATCCATCAACAAATCTTGTTGGATTCCTGGCAGAGCTCGGGGGAGGTACTCCTTGGAGAAAGGCCTGAGGGATGTGGTGGTCAGGGTGCAAGCCCCAGCCTCCCCAGCTGGATGATGGACCCCTGTGCCATGCCCTGCAGGGTTTCAGGCCCAGCCCGAGCTCCTGGAGGTATTCAGCACTGAGTTCCAGATGCGTCTCCTCTGGGGCAGCCAAGGAGCCAGCAGCAGCCAGGCCCGGCGCTATGAGAAGTTCGACAAGGTTCTCACCGCCCTGTCCCACAAGCTGGAGCCTGCCGTTCGCTCCAGCGAGCTGTGACCCCCACGGACCCTTCCCCTCTGCAGCTGCAGGCAGCAACCCGGACAGAGGGGCACAGGCCTTTCCCCAGAGCACCCCAGGGACACTGTGATTAGCCCAAGAATGTTCTGGGCTCAATGCCAGGATCTCCCTTGCACCTCCAGGGTCCTGCATGGACTCTGGGCTCCGTCACACCTGCTACATGCTCACCAAGTCTCCCTTCAGGAAGAACCGGAACCCCTGTTCCTCCCTCCAGCTTCTGCATCTCCCCTTCCTGCTGAGGTGCCCTGTGTTCGAGCCGTGGGAGGCTCCTCACACCTCCTCACTCTTCTTCAGGCATCTGCTCCCCACCAACACCAAGGCCTCCATCTGGCTGTAAATATGTCTGTCTGTTCTGTAAATAGATGTACAGAGCCATACCCTTTCTTTCATATAATAAACTTTTATGACTCTTTCTTCTGTCCCTCAGGGGGCTGTGGATGGGTTGGGGAAGGAAGCATTTTTTCTCAGGTGAAAGGTGGACAAGCTCATTCAACAAATATTTAGCACCTGGGACATTCCAGGTTGTACCAGGAGCCAGAGTTACAGCCAATACTGCAACCCAGTCCCTGTCCCGGAGGAGCTCACAGCCAGTGGAGGAGGCAAATAGCCAATTCCAACCGGTGGGAGACACACTGGCCTGCCCCACGCCTATTCCCCGGGAAGCCACCGCAGGTGTTCCCACATACGCACAATCAAGGATCCCAGATATTTGGGGTGGGAGGGCTTTGAAATCCAGGATCCCACCTCCCCTCTGGAAAACCAAGAACTGGAAGAAGAAGGGACTTTCCCCGAGTCAGGGCAGCAGAATGAGGAAGGTTGGAACCAGGGGCTGGAACTCCTGACTTGGAGTTCTTGCCTTTGCTCTCAATAGTGGGAACTACTAATTTCAGGCTTTGAAATGTGGCCTCAGAAGTGGTGTGTGGGCGGGGAGGACCAGTCAGGGAATATTTGAAAAGGGTCATGAAGGCAGTTGCCTTGATTCCATAGGTGGAGGAGATAGGCAATGTGGATCAACATGATTTCTGGCCAGGCTGGAGGCCTGGGGAGCCCGCACTGAATTTGAAACATCTGGGGTCCTTTGCCTTCTGAATCTTTTCACTAAGAGAGTCTGGGTAACCGTGTATTAGATCTTAGGTGGCAGCCAGACTTGGGTTCAGTTCCATTGTTTACTAGCTGAGTAACCTTGGATATGAGGCTTAACCCCTTGGGTCCCAATTTCCACCTCAATAAAATGGGGACAGTAACAAAATTGATCTCTTAGGATTGCTATTAAAGCATTTAGTGCATAGTAGCTGCTAGGTAAGGGACTACCATGTTTTATAGATAATGGATTGTCAATGACCATTTATTGATTACTTTTTTTTTTAAATGTGGGTAGTTCCCTGGCTGGGAATCGAACCCAGGCAGCAGCGTTGACAACGCCGAAGCCTTAGCCACTACACCACCGGGAACTCCCTCATTGATTACTTTGAGCCAAAACACTTTATGTGCCTGTACCTCATTGGAAGATCACCAATTCTCTGTATGACAGGTACTGCTAATGCTCACCAAAAGCTATTAGTGAGCACTCTTTTATTAAAGAAAAAAAAAGACCATGGAAAAGGAACTTTGCAAGGTGTGAGATGCCGCACAAGTTTTTGCTACAATTGTTACGTCACTCTTGTGGTCTTAATCCTTTATTATTCTTTCGGAGCTCCTGTAATGGTCCCCTAGTTACCGTAGCCATGGAAACGCGGCCCGCCGTCCCGGGTTGGACAATTCGCGGGCTCCCCCTGGAGGCCAACTTCGGGTCCTGCTGAGGGATGAAGGGGCGGGCCTTTGAGCGGGACAAGAGTGGGGCCGGGAGTTGTAGGCCAAGGGAAGTGGCTGCCTCGGAGCGATGCACGCCGGAAGCTGTAGTTCTCGGGAGAGGCGGTTGGCAGCCCCAGACCCAGCTCGGGCCTTACCCGGATGGCGGCTGCCACGCGTGGCTGCCAGCCCCAGGGCTCGCTTCTCCTCGGGCTGCTCGGGCTGGTCTCAGCTGCGGCCGCTGCCTGGGACCTGACTTCACTGCGCTGCAACTTCGGGACCTTCTGCGAATGTGACTTCCGGCCCGACTTCCAGGGTGAGGAGCCGCGGGAGCCCGGAGCGGAGGGGTCGACAGACTGTGAAGCCCACGGACTCCGGTGTTGCGCCGGGGTTGAACCTGGAGGATAGAACCGAAGGGCGGAACCCCCAGACTTCAATACGGCCAGGGCCAGAAGTGGGCCTAGCGTTGAGGCACCGGAGAGCCTGGGGCACGGAATTTGAGGCGAGGGATTGGGGATGCCTGTTTTGGGTCCAGGCAGAACCCTGCCAGGATCGAGAGAGGCCTTTGACCGCGGGCCTTAAGGGGAGGACCAGGCCTCCACGGTGGACTGGCCGTCAAGGGAAAAGCCTGCCTTGAGGATGAGCAGGGGTCTGGGGCAGACCCTGTTGACCGCTAGCACCCACATAGAACTGAATTCAATTCAGAGGGCGTCCTGGTGTGGGCGCTGCCGCTGCCCAGCTGAATCAGGTCTGAAGGCGACTCCTGCAGCTGGAGACCCCAGGGGCCTCACTGTCTTACCATAGACATGTTGTAAAAACGCCCCAGACCACAGGGATCCCTAGCCCAGGTTCCAGAGGTCACTTTCCTCTTGAACTTCTTCTGTGGTGAAAGTGCGTCAACTCTAACACTGTCTTTGTGGCCCTAGGTCTGGAGTGTGACCTGGCCCAGCACCTGGCGGGCCAGCACTTGGCCAGAGCGCTGGTGGTGAAGACCCTGAAGGCCTTCGTGCAGGACCCAGCCCCCACCAAGCCTCTGGTCCTCTCCCTGCATGGCTGGACAGGCACTGGCAAGTCTTATGTCAGCTCCCTGCTGGCGCACTACCTCTTCAGGGGTGGCCTCCGCAGCCCCCATGTGCACCACTTTTCCCCTGTCATCCACTTTCCCCATCCCAGCCACATGGAGCGCTACAAGGTAGGCTGGTTGCATCCCGCACCATCATTTGTCTGCATCACAGGGTGCCACACCCTAGGGAGTGAGTCCTAAGTCCAGAGAGGGGGATTCACTTGTTCCGGGCCACACAGCCAGTTGGAGCCTCTGCCCTCAGGACCCACCCTGAACAGAGGTTGGGACTGTGCCATTTTACCTGGCAGAGTTCTCACTTTCATTCCTGGGGTGGGGGGCGGGGTGGGCAGTGATGGTACCTGCCTGCCAGGGTCGTTGTGGGGGACATGGGATTCTATCATTGCAGGTATTATTTATTGAGCACTTACCTTTGCCAGGTAGTCTGCATTATCTTCTCTCTTAAAGCACTTAGCCTCAACTTGAGGCTCAGAGTAAGTGCTCAGTAAATATTAGCTCTTACTACTATTATTGATGATGTTGATTGCAAGGTACTTTCCAGGCTGAGCTGTTTCAGCTGTCACCACTGCTGAGAAAGTTCATGGAGCAGGAAGGAGCCTCTCCCCTTTTATAGAAAGTAGTAGGCATCAGGGAAGGAGCCCTGGGCAGGCAGGTGCCAGGCCTGGGTCTGAGTCCCCGCTCTTCTGCTGACTTGCTGTTTGATCTAGGACAAGTCTCAGCCTCTCTCAGGGCCCAGTTTCGCCCTCAGTCTCCTTAAGGGATTGGTGCTCTCTGTGAGACTGCATCTTTCTGGGAAGGAAACAAGTTCTTGTCTTGGGAAGAAGTCTGGGGCTGGGAGAGTATCTCCAGTCCCCCTCAAACTCCTGCCTCTCTCCTGCAGAAGGATCTTAAGAGTTGGGTCCAGGGGAACCTCACTGTTTGCAGCCGCTCCCTCTTCCTCTTCGATGAGATGGACAAGCTGGCACCAGGCCTGATGGAGGTCCTACGACCTTTTCTGGGCTCCTCTTGGGTTGTGTATGGGACCAACTACCGCAAAGCCATCTTCATCTTCATCAGGTGGGGTCCAGCTGTGCAGTGGCATGGGGGTGGGGGGGCTCTGGTCAGAGGTCTCAGCTCTCCAGTCTCAGCCTCTGGTCTCCCTGGGCCCACCCGGGCTTTCCTAAAGCCTCTCATGGTCTCGGTGGTGACACCGACATTCAAGATGGTTGACTTCCCCATTGACAATCTCAAAGCCCATTCTGGGCTCAGTCTTTCTGATCATCACCATTTCTTTGCGGAAGCAAAGCTGGGTCAAGAGTTTTCCCTCTTCTGTGGCCAGGAGGACACAGGCCAGGGAAAAATAGGACTAGGGTTCTAGTCCCACTTCTAAGAGTCCTCACTGTGTTTCCTCCGGCAAATTATGTTACCTCCCTGAGCTCCCATCTTCTTTTCTGAACACGGATATGAATGCCCCACTGTCCTAGAGGCTGGGTGGGGGAAAGTTAGTGCAGGGAACCAACACTGTTTTGTAAACTATAAAGTGCATGGCACCTGTAGGTGAATTCCCAGGGATCATGGTTGTGGACACAAGTTCAGAGTGCGGAAGTGGTTCTGGTGTTTTCAGTGGCTTTGGTTCCTGCTGGCACTGCGTTGGGCCCTGGGCCCAGGTTACATTAGGTGAGAAAGCGGGCCATATCCTGCTCCCTGCTATCTATCTGAGTCTTGGCCTGGTTCCCCATGGTTTTAGCAACACTGGTGGTGAGCAGATCAACCAGGTGGCGCTGGAGGCATGGCGTAGCCGCCGGGAGCGCGAGGAGATCCGCCTGCAGGAGCTAGAACCGGTCATCGCCAGGGCTGTGCTGGACAACCCACAGCGTGAGTTTGGTTCAGGCGCCAGCAGGCTGGGGCTTCCCACCCAGATCCACTGACCTGGCACTTCCCAGCCTAAGCTTTGGTGCTTCTGGCGGTCACACAACCTCTCTGAGCCCTTCTCTCGGAAGGTGGCTAAGAGGGTTAAGACCAGCAGTATATCTGCACTGGCCTTGGGGGGAGGGCAGAGGCCCTGCTTCAGCAAAGCACGCTCAGCCTCTTCCCTGCACTGCCCCTTCCTGCAGATGGCTTCTGGCGCTCGGGCATCATGGAAGAGCAGCTCCTAGACGCCCTGGTGCCCTTCCTGCCGCTCCAGCGGCACCATGTGCGGCACTGCGTGCTCAACGAGCTGGCCCAGCTGGGCCTGGAGCCAAGGGACGAGGTCGTGCAGGCTGTGCTGGACAGCACCACCTTTTTCCCGGAGGATGAGCAGCTCTTTTCCTCCAACGGCTGCAAGACAGTGGCTGCCCGAATTGCCTTCTTCCTCTGACCCTTTGGGTGGCATTCCTGCCCTCCTCTACCTGGGCAGGCCAGGCAGGAAAGCCCTGGGGCCTCAGCCTCCTGGAGAGTGGGACCCAGAGCACAAACTGATGATGAGTGTGGCTAGGCCATGGGACAGAGTGCCAGGGCAGGTCCAGGCCTCTTAATTGGTCTAAGGGCATCTTGGCCTTTGCTTCCTTCCTCAGGGGAAACCTCTGGTTATCCCAGAACCTCAGTGAGCCTTGGCCTCACCCTCCCGCCTGAACCTTCTTAAAATGTGAATTTCGTAACTCAGGGACTGGCTCGTGGTTGCTCCCTCCTCCTCGGTCCTTTTGCCCTTGGCCCGACCCTCCATCCCCCACCCTATGTCACAGTGTTATAAAGCCAAATGAGACTTCTTAGTCCCCATGAATGAAGGGACTCAAGCTGCAACTTGGACCTGGTTTTTAAAGTTTTTAATTTTGTAAAAGAAGAGAACCAATACAATAAACTTAGCCATGGGACCAGAGGATGCTGGCTGAGGTTTCTGATTGCTGAGTGCCAGTGCATATGAGGGTAGAATATCTCCCATCCCCAGCAACGAGTGAGGGGCTCAGGGGCCCCTTCAGAGAGCAGTGTAACTGCCGGGGCTGCGGTTCTCGTTTCGACCCTGGGTGACCTCGGTCTTGCTGGGCCACTGGTACTGGCTCTGGCTGGCCTCAATGTTGCTGGGGCTCCAACTTGGGTCATAAATAGTCTTGGTCTTACTGGAACTCCGCATCAGTCCCCAGCTCTGGCCGTGAGCAACCTTGGCCTTTCTGAGCCTCTGCCTTGGGCGTTGGGTGACCTTGGTCTTGTTGGGCTTTGGCCTTGGCCCTTGGGTGGCCTTGGTCTTGCTGGGCCCCTGGCTCGGGTCCCTGGCTGCCTCCGTCTTGTGGGTCCTCCAGCTCTGGCCCAAAGCAGCCTTGATTTTTCTGGGGCTGTGGCTCAGGCTCAAGTCTTCCATGTAGTTTTCCAAGTCAGAGGATTGAGACTTCAGCAGTAAGGAATCAGAAGATGCCACGGTGGTGGCCGAGGTACTCCTGTATTCCTGGCAGGTGGCGGATGTCTCCGTCTCTGAGGTTGATGGGGTCCTGACTGGAAAGGGTGTGCCAAGAGCACCCATCAGGCTGCCTTCCCTAGGCAGCTCACGGAGGGCTTGCATGACCAAGGGGAAGGTCCTGCCAGCCCAGCCCCTCGGCAACCTGAGCCCTATAGGTAGCCCAGGGCTATAAGTGAAGGGGAAGATACTGAGGGTCCCACTTGCCCAGCCCTGGCCTCCATCCTGCTGGCTGCCCCCTGCCCTCTGCATCCTAGCCACAACCAACAGCCTGCAGGACCCTGGGCCCCGTGCGCCACCCCTCCCACACCTGACTAACCCCCACTCTTCCTTCAGGTCCTGGAAGCCCTCTCTGAGCACCTTCCCCCACAGACAGGGCTAAATGCCCCACAGCCCCCCACTGTACGTCTACACTGTCCTGGTTATGTGTTTTACCTGTGTGCCGCCTTCCCTTCAGGGCCAAGGGCTCCCCGGGGCAGGAACTGGGCTGCTCATGCCCGTAACCAGCGTGTGGCAGAGGCCCAGCCCTGGGACTCGAGGCATTGGTTGAACTGCACTGAGCGGAAGGATGGGGCTGGCCGCCTGCTCACACCTGCCCTGGGAACTCTGTTTGGAGTAGCATTCCTGGGTGTTTTACTTTTGTCCCTTTCATGCTGGTACCTGGCAAAACTGGGGGTAAAAGCCCCTTGGATGTGCACAGGGTTTGTAGGCTTATTTCAGGGAGAGGCCGGCATAGCAGTGGGGGCACTGGGCGGCCCGGTGCTGGGTGGGCATCACCTCACTGAGGGCTCAGTGCATCCCCTGTAAAGCGGGCATTATACACCCACTTTAAAGTCACACAGCTGTAAGCAGCAGAGCCCACATGTACACCCAGGCCAGGGAGTCGCTGACCCCTGACCTTTGCCCACTCTGCCGCTGTGGCTACTCAAGCCCGGTAGGAACACCGGGGACTTACAGCCCAAGATGGAGCCTGAAGGCGTCTGGTCGAGGTAGCTGTCAGACAGGGATCTCGCCTCACTAGCAGCGGGCTCCGGCTTCCCCTGGAGCGGGAGACAGGCTGGGCAGTCAGGCTGCAGGGAGCCCTGGGCCAGTGGCTGTAGCTCTGGAAGGCCAGCAGGCCCTTGGGACCTTCCGTGCCTGTTCCCCCGAGCTTAGAGCTCAACGGTCCTAGGTTAGGGCTGGGTGGGGACATGGAGAGGCTGAGACCGGACAGGAAGAGGAGTGGCCAGCCTAGACAGGCATGCTGCTGTGATAAAGGCAGGCTGCCTGGGCCTCAGTTTCCCCCTCTGCAAAATGGAAATTAGTCAAGTGTGGGACAGGCTCCTGTAAACTATACAGTGCTGTTGCAGTAGAGTGGATACATGAATTGTAGAATAGTCACTATGGAAGTTTCCAGGGCAATGAGAATGAGCAATCAACTTGCAGGCATCTCTCAAAGCTAGCTCGTGCTTAGTGAAAGGAACAGAGACTGCAGCAGTAGCCATCAGGACAGCCTGGGGGGGGGGGCGTGCTGGGCTGAGGGAGGGGCCTAGAAGGGGCCACTGGGGGCCTCTGGGCACTTGGGAGCTGCTCTTTCTTGATCTGCATAATGGTGTCATGGGTGTATTCAGTTTGTGAAAATTTGTCAAAAGTTCATTTATGATTTGTGTACATTTCTGTATGTTACACTCTAAAAGTTTTTGGAGATGAATTTAAGAATTAAGAAAATTCTGGCACAAGTGGCCAGTGCACACAGCAGCATTCATGAAGGTGAGCGTGAGCAAGGTTGGGAAGGCCTCTCTGTGAGGGGCCTTTATCCTCAAGTGCCCCTTACTGGTACCATCCCCATCTCACAGAAAGATGTCCCCAGCCCAAGTCACACAGCTGAGCGGTGGCAGAGCCAGGCCTGGAAGCCAGCCTCTTAGCCCGAGCCCAGGGTACACTCCACCCAGACCTCAAGGGCCCGAGGCCCCGGCTTGTGGCCCACTCACCTGCTCAGGGCCCTTGGCCGCCTCTGGGCATTCTGGCTCTGCCTGCAGGGTCTGGGGAGTGGCATCCAGCTTCTCAGGGGTCTCCAACAAGGGCTGCTTTGGCTTCCAAGAGAGCTGCAGGGCCTGGGCCTTCTGGCGCTCCAGTTCCCACTTCCTGAGCTGCCTGCCAAGCCGTGGTCCCAGAGCACTGGGTAAGTCTCCCAGAGTCACCTCACTGTCCCCAGGACTGGACAGTGGCCTGAGGAGGCAGCTGGGGCCAGAGGAGCCTTGGCCCCAGCCATTCCCACGTGGCCTACAGCCCCTGCTTGAGGAGCTTACCCCATGATGCCTTGAGGGATGCTGTTCTGCAGGCTCTTTTCCATCACCCGACTCAGCTGCAACCTGGCCAGCTGGGCCACCTGGCTGCTCAGCACCTCTTCCACGGACAAGCCCGGGAAGAGGCTGGTCATCAGCGGGCTCAGCTGCCAGGAAAGGGGATGACCAGAACCAGGTGTGGGCCAGGGCAGGGAGCAGGGGAGTGCAGAGACTCCCTGCCCTTGTAGAGTGCCTTCACAGAACTGAAGAGGGAAGTATTTACAAATTGTTTTTAAAAGGCTGGGCCCTTTTGCCTCAGAACTATCAGGAGGCCATGAGAAAGGAACTATTCAGGGAGGGATCACTGACGGTGAGTCTAGCCATGGGGTCTACAGCCAGACAGATGAGGGTCCAACCTCTAAGCTGTGTGACTTGGGGCAAGGGAACTGGCTTCTCTGAGCCTTATTCTCTTCATCTATAAATTAGGGGGTTATAGTAATGTTACCTGTCTCGTAGGGTGCTGAAGAGGGTTTAGACAGTGATGCAAGCTGAAGTGGTTAGAACAGTGCCTGGCACATAGTAAATGCTTCAGCATTTGCAGCCCTTAGTATTGGCTAGGAAACCAAATTTCTTTCAGAGACAGAAAATACCTTTAGGTGGCCATGGGTATTGACTCTGGAGCCCCCCCTCCTGGCCCAGCAGGAACCCACCTTTGGTTGCTTAGGGTTGAGGAGCAGGGCAGTGGCAATATCCTGGTGGGCCCCCAGAATGTTCTGCATGAGCTGCCGGCACTTGGCGCGGTGCACGTAGTACTGGGCTATCTGGGGATTGTGCTGGATGGCTATTGAGAAGTGGCTCTCCGCCTTCTGGAACTGCCTGCAAGACAAAGCAGACCACAGGCTGCTGTGAGCTAGCAATCTGGGTGAAAATAGCTGCTTTTGGATCCCACAGGGGAGTTTGGGGAAAACCAGGTTGGTCTCTACTTCCTGCCACCATGCCCCTCTGCTCTCCTTCTACCAGCTACACCCTTGATGGACCCAACACTCAAATGCTAGTGTAAAACCCCAACATAAGCGGACATTTTTATGATCTTGGATCAGGGAAGGTCTTTCTGAGACTGTCACCCAGCAGCTAAAACTGTAAAAATGAATTTGTGAATAAATCTTGTTATTGAGTGGCAAAAATACCACAAAGGAAAACAATAAATAGGAGAGATATATTTTGCTACATAAGACAGACGATAAGCTAATTTTCCTAGCCTACACAAAGTACTCTTGTAACTAAAAGAGAAAAAAAATATTTTAATGAGCAATGTAATAGCAAAATGGGCAAAAGATTTGGGCAGGCCATAATGGCCAATAAACACTCAGAAGATGCTGTACTCCACCAGCAATTTAAGCAAGCAAGGTCAGCTGTGAGAGCATTTTTTTGCCTTCTACATTAGCAGAGTTGAAAAATAGTCTTAATATCCTCTAGGTATTAAGGGAGGTGTGAGGAAACCAGGACTCTCTTTTCTGGGAGAAGTTTGTATTGATTCACTGTTTTTTGGAGAACATTTGGGTACTATCTTTTAAAATGTTTTCACATACTTTAACCCAACAATTTTATTTCCAACAATCTAACTATAGTATTACTAGTATGAGTGCATGAAAATGTATGCGCTGGGTGCTCATTACTGCATTCATTATAATAAAAACCTGAAAGCAGCTCAAGTATTCATGAATGGAGGATTGTCTAAAGAAATTAATGGGGTTCCCTGGTGGTGTAGTATCTAGGCTTTGGCGCTCTCAACGCCGCGGCCTGGGTTTGATTCCCAGCCAAGGAGCTACCAATAATAATAATAATAATAATAATAATAATAATAATAATAATAATAATAGTGGTACTTGGATAGAATAGAATACTATGCAAACAGTAAAAAGAGAATGAGATAGTCCGGTATGTAATGCTATGGGAAGCAAAAAGCAAGTCAAAACACAGTTTAGCATAATCTCACTTTTGTAAAATGATAATAACTTAATATACGCATAGGAAACAATTTGGAGGACTCTACCAAACTTACAGGGGCGGGGCAGGTCTTGGGAGGTAGATATTAAAAGGAACTCTCATGTTCTGAGTTACAAATTAATGAACACTTAAGAGCACAATTACCACAATATTCAGGAAAAAAAAGTTAAGGGTTTTTAGCGAAAACTTGGAAATGAAATCTATGTTCAGAAGACGTGACTGGGAGAGCAGAGACCCCGCCCCGCCCCGCCCTCGCCCCTCGCCCCTCGCCCCGCCCGCGCTCACTTGCTCCTCTGCTCGCAAAACCCCATCTTCTCCTGCAGCAAACCCATGCGCAGGTGGGCGCCCTCGTCCTGCGGGCTCAGCTCCAGCGCCTGCTCGTAGTCCGCCTCGGCAAAGGTCAGGTTACCCAGCTGGAAGAAGCAATCTGGGGCCCGGGGATCCGGGGGCGGGGGTGGGCTCCCAAACCCGGTGCGCAGGAGCCCCCTCAGCTTGCTCCACCCCCCGAAGGGCGGGGCCTGAAACTGGTGGCCGGGAACACCTGCGGGCGGTCCGGGTCTGGCGGAGGTTTTCCACGCCTTGCGCATCTTTTCCCAGTTGCCTGATTTCTGAGCGTTCCTTAGACAGCTTGTAAACAGTTTGTCCGAGTGTGTCCGTGGGACACTGAGACTCTTAAATGTTTCCTGTTTCCTTCCTCCCCCCTCCCTCAGGGGCCTAGCTCAAGCGCCCAGGCCTTAGAGAGGCGCGGGGCCCCGGTCTCCACTCACCGCCGCGATTGATGTACAGGCTTTTCTCCCGCTGCTCGGCCTTGAGAGCCTTGTTGAGCAGCAGCACGCTCTCCTGGTAGGCGCCCTGCATGTAGCAGTGCACAGCGAAGTCGTTGTAGGTCAGCAGCAGCTGGCGCTGCGCCTGCTGTATCATGTCCTCCTGGAGCTCGGTCATCATGTCCAGCGCCTTCAGGAAGTCCTCCACAGCGGCATCAAACTCCCGGAGCCGTCGGTACATGGTGCCCCTTCAGGGGAGGGATATGAGGGCCAAAGCACCGCCACTGACTGGGGGTGGCTAGGCAAGCCGCTGTCTGCTCTGGGCCTTCTGACCCGCGGAGATGTGGGGGCTCCCACGCCATGCACTAGGTTCGGTATATGGGGCCTAGATCGCTGCTCAGAAAAACTAGTCACTGGTAATTGTAGTTTTCTCAAAAACAGCTGCCCTCTTTCTTTTTGGGAGCCAGGTGCATGCCAGCCTCTACGCTAAGGCCCGGGACAGACGGTTCACCCCCAAATTTATATGGGAAAACCCAGACTCAAGGAAGTAAAACAACCCCAAATCATGTGGTTACAGCTTGGCCAGATTCACACCCAAGCCTTGTCCACTGAGCTGGGCTGACCCTCCCAGCATGAACTGCTCAGCCCGCCTGGGCGTTGGGGATTCCTCCATTACTGCTGCCTGCCCCTCCTCCAGGGGCAGTAGCAGAGGCCACCTGCCATGATGCCTTGACCCTGGTGGGGCGTAGGGAAAGATTATTAGAAGCTACATGGGGAAACCTGAGGCCTAAGGAGGTTCAAGGGCTCTCCTGAGCCCATACAACTGGACCCAAGACTGGCACCTCCACACCCAGTACCGGAAGAGGAAGAGTCTGGGGTCCAGAGGGTTGTTTTCGATGGCATGGTTGATACACTGCAGTGCGTGCTGCAGCTTGCCCTGCACGGCTAGGATCCCCGCATCTTGGCATGACTTCTGGGCCCTGTCCACCATCATCTTGAGCAGCACCTTGGCCTGGGGGTGCTTGGGATCCAATAGCAAGGCACTGTGCAGGTCTTGATAGCAGAGTCTGGGCTGCATGGGGCCATGGGTGGCATCAGGGGTGCAGGCCAAGCTGCCCTATCCTGTCCAGTACGGGGAGACAGACCTCCACGCCTGAAGGGACCTTTCTTGGGGGCCCACCCAGCCTTGGTGCCCCCACTTTGCTACTCCACCCTTCCTGCCTCTTAAAGGGGGCAGGGAACACTGTGGGCAAGCCCATCCCAGGCCCCATTCTCATGACCTCTTTCCAGATGTGACCTCCGGTGAGCAGGTCAGCCATAGTGGTTTCTGCTGTGGAATGCCTCCTTGGAGGACCTCTGTAAGTCTCACCGAGGTGAGGTAGGGTGTTGCCTCCGGACTGGGACTATTGTGTCCTCCCTTTCCTTCCCAGCACACTCTGTCCCACTCACTTGACCTTTAAGCCCAAGATAACTCTGACCAAGAACTGATTCAGGCCTGGGCAGGAGAGGAAAACATCCCCAGGCAAATACCTTCCACTGGGTGGGCAGGTCTGTCAGTCCGTCTGTCCATCTGTCCATCAGTCAGGCAGTCAACAAACAGCTTTAGCTGGGTCCTATAGCTGGCCTGAGCCGACATTTTGGGGGCAAGAGCTACTTCTAATTTTCTCCAAGTGTTGCAATCTGCTAGCTATGTGTTGTGGTCCACTAACGATTTTATTTTTGCTTGCTCAAGTACATACAGCCACCTTGTGAAGAGCTGATTCTCTAGTAGCTGTAGGTGTTCATGAGAAAAATGTTTTCCTTCCTCCCCTCCTTCCTTTCTTTTTATTTGTTAAATTTATTGGGGTGACATTGGTTAGTAAAAATTACAGAGGTTCTAGGTGTATAATTCTACAGTACATCATCTGTGTTGTGTTATGTGTTCATCACCCAGAGTCAGTTCTCCTCCCATCACCATATATTTGAGGCTCCGTCCCTTCTTTCCCACTCCTCCCCCCTTACACTCGGATCACCACTAACAACTAAACTGTTGATTGTTTTGTTTGTTTGTTTGTTTTATTTTTTGGTGGTTCCCTGGCTGGGAATCGAACCCAGACCGCAGTGTTGAGAGCGCTGAAGCCTTAGCCACTACACCACCAGGAAACTCCTAAACTGTTGATTGTGTCCGTGAGTTTTTGTTTCTTTGTTGCTTTCAGCTTTGTGTTCCACATATGAGTGAAACCATATGGTTCTTGGTCTTTTCTGTCTGGCTTATTTTGCTTTGCATGATGGTCTCAAGGTCCATATTTTTGACAGGAGTGAAAAATATACAATGGGGAAAAGAAAGCCTCTTCAGTAAATATTTCTTCTATGTTTAGTTGCCTAGCTTCTAGGCCCTGGCATAATGTGGCATCTGCTACAACACTTTTTTCTTAATTCAGGCATCACCCCAAAATTGCTCGGTGGTCCACTGGTGGACCACGATCAATGTCTTGCCCAGCCCTGTCCTATAGGGTAGTTGGTTGGAGGGGAGCAGAGGACAGCAGGTGTGAGTAGAAGTTGGGAGGGGGAAGACAGCAGAGGTTAGGGGCAGGGCTTTGGAGTAGGTGGACTTGGGTTCAAGGGCAGCACCACGGAGAACTGGCTATGTGACTTTGAGCAAGTAACCTAGCCCCTTGTATTCACTCAAATGGTTATTGGGCGCCTTTAAGATAAACATGAATAAAGTGTTTAGCATGTGCATTGCAGGGGCTGAATCCTGACAGTCAACAGTAATTATCAATAATTACTAGTCTCCTACCTTTGAAGGAGGCTCTCCCACTGACTCACTGTTGGATACAGAAGCCAACTCCCAGCACAGGAAGGCTCATGTCTCCAACCACCCCAAGGACCCTCCACCTGGTGAGCTGGGTGAACCCCCTCCCAATCCTGCCCACCCACTGTTCCTTCCCCTACTAAGCGTCCCAGCTCCCAGGCACCAGGCCAAGCTGGAACACCAGCCATTGTTCTGGATCCCTCCCTTCCCTTGTGCCCACCCCAGCCAGTGTGATCCTGACTTCTAAGGACTGTGGAACTGCCCCTTTCTTGCCTGTCCTCCCTCGGCCCCCTCCTCTTTTGCTGGATGGCACCTGGCCACGTCCTCAGGCTCCCAGCCTTGCACCCTCCAGCCTGCACTCCCGCTGGAAGCCAGGGGATATTTCTAAAGCCCACTGCCTTGGGAGCACCCTTTGGAGGCCCCAGAGGCCCCAGGAAGAAGTCAGGGTCATCCTGAGTTCACAGGGCTCTGTCCAACAGCCTCCCATGCCTGTAGTCTCCTCCTAATTTGTGACCTCAAGCCTCCCTTGTCCCTAAGCCATTCCCTGTACTGTCTGTCTCCATGCCCAGACCAGGGGGTGCACCAGCTGGGGGTGCTTAGTAAGTATTCACTGAGGCAAACGAGGAAAGGAAGGGAGCAGGGCAGGCTGCTTTATGTAACGGATCTCAGGTGGTGCTACACACACTCATGACATCATTCTTCATGAGATTTTCTGCTTGGGGTCGGCTCTCCTGGGCTCTGAGTTCTGGGAGGGTAGCAATGGTCTTTCACCTTGTCGTTTCTGGAGGCCAGCGCAGGCCTGGCATAGAGCCAGGGCTGGATGACAGTGGAACAACTACTTGACTGGGCTACTGAGTGGTTGGTGCTGGTCAGGCCTCTGCCCAGAAAAGACAGTGCCTCCACTACACTGGGGGTGGGGGAGAGGGTGCTGGGTGGTGGCCTAGTTGCCTCCTGTAATCTTGGGGCATGCTGGAGGCACCCAGGTTGTGGGGAAGGGCCACACCCTGCCCCACCCTCCCTGCTCTACCTTCTGGAAGAAGTTATAGAGCCTGGCCCGGAGGATGTAGATATCAGCATTGGTGGTGCCATGCATCACCTCCTTGTTGACAAGCGAGAGGCAGTCGCGGTGTCGTTTGAGGGCCAGGAGACAGGCCATGCTGAGGACGGAGGGCAAAGGTGCTCAGTCTGCCAGGTGAGAGGGACAGGAAGGGTGAGCCAGGATGCAAAGGGGGCACTCACCATCGGTAACGGATGCAGGATTTCTCGGGCTGGAGCTCAGAGGCTTGTGAGAAGATATTCAGGGCATCCAGAAAGGCACACTGCTCAAACAGGCACTGGCCCTGTGAACACAAGGGGCAGTCGTTTCTGCTTGTAGCCCCAGCCTGGCAGCACCCATGAGAGCGGGTGGGGACATTGGGGTGAAAGGGGAGAGAGACAAGAGACAGAGACAGAGCCCTTTAGTTCTGGAGAGAATTTAAGGGACAAAGGCACAGAGATGGGAATACAGAGCTGGGGAGCAACAGCACAAGACAGAGACACAGTTGGCGAGAGACAGACAGCAACACAGAGACACAGGAACAAAGAGAAAGAGAGAAACTCTGTGAGGTAGACAAGAACAGCAGAGCTAATAGGAACAGGCTCCATCCTGGACCAGGGCTCCAGCTGCCAAGCCCTGTGTTAAGAACCTGAACTTGTTATCTCACTGGTAATAACTAGCACCGCCCTTTTAGATGAATAAACTGAGACTCAGAGAGGTGAAGTAAGTTCCCCAAGGTCACACAGAAAGTGCCAGTACTGGACTCAGGACCCTAACAGATTAAGCACGTGGTTTGGGTGCCCTGAATATTTCTTTTCAAGAATTGAATAATTATTGACTTTAAAAACAAAGATACCATTCATTCCTGGGTTTCAGCACCAAAACAACAACAACAACAACAAAAAACAAAAACAAAACAACAAAGATACCAAAGTTGTCAAAATGAAAAAAAATCAGGACCTTTTGGTATTTTATGGTTTAATATATTTTTCATTTTGAATTACAAAGGGGGGCACTATTACCCTTTAATGCTTAGACTCTGTGCTATACTACAATAGCCACTGATTCATGTGGTTATACAAATTTAAATTAATTAAAATCAAATACAATTTAAAAATGAGTTCCTCAGTCACACTTGTCACATTTCAAGGGTCAACAGTATGCCATGTGGCTAATGGCTACCAGATGGGACAGCGTCAAGTAGATCACTGTCATTACTGCAGAAAATTCTATTGGACAGTATTGCAAAACTTTACCCAGCCCTGGTGGTAAACCAACTCTAGAGGTGGGAGAGGTCATGAGAAGGACAGCAGGTGGGGACACAAGACACAGGGACAAGGAGGCCCTCAGGGAGTGAAAACTAGTCTCAGGAGCAAGGAAAGCCCTATAGCTGGAGGGAGAGCCAGCAGGCCTGGGTGTGAGGTGGGTGCCTTGCACGGCCCTGGGGCAGCCCCAGGCACCTGCAGGTAAAGCACCAAGGTGAGCCGCTTCAGGTAGCTGGTGTTCTCTGGCTTGAAGGAGTAAGCCCTTCGCAGGTTCTGGGTGGCCGAGGAGAAGTCGCAGAGCTGGATGTAGGCTTCGGCTCTTAAGGCATAGGAGTCTACCTGAGGGAGAGAGAACCCAGGCTGCTGTCCCCTCCCCAGAGTCCACCCTGAGGCTTGACACGCAGTTACCAGCAGGGAGTTGGTGGTCCTGAGGGGAGGGGCCTGGCAGGTGTGACGGTAAGGGGGAAATGAGTGCCAGAGACTGCCCAGACCCACCCCAAACCCTTCCTCTCACCAGCTCAGAGTTCAGGAGGAGGGCACGGGAGAAGAACAGCACGGCCAACTCCCAGTCCTCTTGCTGCAAGCATTGGTGGCCTCGGTAGTAGCTGTGGGGGCAGGGGCAAAGGCAGAGGGGCTGGCCCTGACTTTGACCGGCCCAGGGCATACAGCTGGGGTGCCTGGGTGGAAGGACAGGATGGGTAGATGGAGATCCAGGGGGAGGAGGCTGGCATTCTTGGAGCTCATTCAGGCCAGCAGCCTTTTATCCACTGAGGCAGAAGAGCGCTATTACACAGTTGAGATCACTGAAGCCCAAGGAGGGAGAGTAACTGGCCCAAGGCTACACAGCATGTCAAGGGCTGTGCAGGGTAGGAACCTAAAACCGCAGAGTAAGGTAGTCACTCACTGCTCCCTGATTTTGATGGGCACTGTTAACCCAGTGCCTGTTGGTCTTAAATCTTCAAAGTTCTGGAACACGTGGCTGGTCCCAAAGATACGCTGTATGATCTCCTTGGGCACTGGAATCCCCCCAGGATTTGAGATGCATTGTGAGGGAGCCTGGCCAAGCCCCAGAGCATCCTAGAACCAAAGGACAGCAAGCTGGAGCAGATCTCAGAGATGACCCCCCACTCCATTTACACAGTCTCTCAAGGTATTTTACAGGATGGAGGAGGGGTGGAAATGAGGCCTGGTAGGAGGTTCAGTCTGGGGTCTGATGGCACTCCCAGCCCATTTCCCTTAGGGATGTGACAACTTCTCTCGCTTCAGTTCTGCCTCTTTTTCCGTCCTATGGTCAAGGTTCTTATGACAACACTGCCCTATGCTCTCCTCCCTGTCCCTCCTCCTCAGCTCCCACCTCCAGCTACTGACACCCAGAACTCTAATGTCTCCAGCTCAGGCTCTGTCCCAGGCTGCAGGCCCTGGGGTCCTGCAGCTCCTAGCACTTCCTGTGAGACTGTCGTGCCCAGGAGGCCAAACTGAGCACCTCAGCTGACTTCTGCCCCAGCTATCCCACAGTAGTGAGTCCACCTTCTCTGCCAGCCAGAGATCTATGTCCCATCAGTCCTCAAGTCCTCTGTCCCACTTCCTAAAGATCTCCCAGGTCCTTCTTCTCTCACCCACTTGTCTGGGCCAATACAGTCTCTGCCAGAACACCAACTCTGGCCACCCCTCCGACTTCCCCACCTGCCCCACATCCCAAGCCCCCTGTTCTCTGCATAGCGTCCTGGGACTTTTCCTGAATTGCACAACTGACCCTGACTCTTATTTTCTTAAAAATCTTTCCTGCAAATGTAGCCTCAGTCTCTTCTGCGAACCTTTGCCGGTGCTTTCGCCTTCTCCGGCACCTTTCTAGAGTCTGTCATGAGGCCCCTTCCAGGAGGATCCGCAGGCTTGAGCTGGCTCCCTCGCAGCTTTCACCCTTGACGTTGCTAGGCACCATCTCCACGACGCCGACAGGCTCCACCCTCCTGGCCACGCCCCCAAATCCAAGGACTGAGCTGGAAGGAGGGTAGCAAACTTTTATTAGCTGTTGGCGGGGGTCACACTATAGCGGGGAAAGCACTTGCTGGGATTTTACAGTGACACAGGACTATAGTGGGGACTAGAACAAGGTTCCCTCATCTACATCCGGAGTCCAGGGAGGGACACGGTGGCGTCGCTCAGCGGAATGCGTGCGGGCGCTCAGACACGGTCGCCGCCCCGCCACTTCCGCCCCTCAGAAACATGGCGGCCCCCGTGTCCCGCCCGGATTGGACACTGACTGCAGCTCCTAGACAGATGGCGGCCTCCATTGGTTGAGGGCTGGCTGATGTCAGGGAGGGCGGGGTGGGGTGCTGAATGAGGGCAGCATGTCGCTGCAGGGCCTTTTGCGTGCGGGGCTGTGGCTGAGACGTACCATGAGCCAGTGCGTTCTGGAACCTCGGCCCCCGGGGAAGCGGTGGCTGGTGAGTGGAGTGGAGGGTTGCGGGGAGGGGGATATAGAGGCTCCCGGACCCTAGCTCCAGTTTTGCCATTGTCTCCCGGGAAAGTCCCCCAAGTTTCCTTGTCTCAGTTTTCTTATTTAGAAATAGGGCCAATATTCCGAGGGGCTCCAAACATCTAGAAACTCGGCTCCTGCACCGGGCGCCTTGCCCGCCCAGCCCGCGGGGCACCAGTTTCCGTTTGGCTTTTTGGGGTTTCCAGTTTCTGGCCCCCTTCTTTTACGCCCCGTTCTCACTCCGGTCCTGCTTTTCGTTTCTCTTTTTCTGCTTTGGGTCCCAGGGGGGTCACTGTGAGATAGAAAATGGCGAGAGTTGTTGGGCTTCAGTTTTCTTGGTGCCCTCCGCAGGTGGCCGGCCTAGGAAACCCTGGACTGCCCGGCACGCGCCATAGTGTGGGCATGGCGGTGCTAGGGCAACTGGCCCGGCGGCTGGGTGTGGCGGAGAGCTGGACGCGCGACCGTCGCTGCACCGCCGACCTTGCGCTGGCCTCGCTCGGGGATGCCCAGCTGGTCCTGCTCCGGCCACGGCGGCTCATGAATGCCAACGGGCGCAGCATAGCCCGGGCCGGTGAGTTGACATCAGGGGTGAGCCAGCCAGCCGGGAGGGCGCAGAGGCTATAAAGGGGATTCCGTTCACCCACAGTGCTTATTAAGCTCCATTTGCTGCATGGCCTTGGGTATTGTGAGAGCCTCAGTTTCTTCACATGTGAACTGGGGTTAATTGTGACCCCACCTTGAGTTGGGACAATGCCCTCTGGGCAGATCACCAGTAACCAGGGCCACTGTTTCCCTGTACCAAGCGGAGCTGTTCGGGCTGACTGCTGAGGAGGTCTACCTGGTGCATGATGAGCTGGACAAGCCCCTGGGGAAACTGGCTCTGAAGCTGGGGGGAAGTGCCAGGTGAGGCCCCGAGCCAGTCTGGGTGGGACAGGGAAGCTAGCCTCCCACTTGGAGTTGGGTAGGAGTGTGTACCCCAGTCTCTGCAGGGAATGGGGTGCTCTGACTCCAGCCTGGGCCAGGAAGCGGGAAGGGTGCTGACCTGGGAAGTACTGATTGCCCCTCCCACATCCCTTGAAGGGGCCACAATGGAGTTCGTTCCTGCATCACCTGCCTCAACTCCCAAGTAAGTCTGCCCCTCTGCCCTGCTGTGGGTCAGGTGGGCCAGCAAGGGCCCCAACACTCCTTACCAAAGCTCCCTGGGCCCCTTTGCTCCCCAACAGGCGATGCCACGGCTGCGAGTGGGCATAGGGCGCCCTCCGCACCCTGACGCAGTACAGGCGCATGTGCTGGGCTGCTTCTCCGCCGCAGAGCAGGAGCTGCTGCCTCCATTGCTGGAGCGTGCCATTGACCTGCTCCTGGACCACATCCGTGAGCGCAGCCAGGGGCCCTTGTTGGGCACCTGACACCAGTGGATGTGGCTGCCTGACTGCCATGCCCACGCACCCAGCCACACCCAGAGAGGTGCCACGCCAACTTGTGGTATTCACTTTTTATGCAACTCTTCTCTGGGCTGCTCCAGGACTGCAGATTAAAGGGGGCACTCTAGCTGGATCGGTCCATTTCTGGGATAGGGGCTTGGTCTCTCTGTGGCTTACTTGGAAAGTCGGGAAACTTCAGGAAGATTAACCTTTTTGGAAGAACGAGAGGTGTGGACCTGTAAGATTAAAGATGCCGGCTGGGAAGTGGAGGGCTCCTCAGAGGGCTCCTACCTTTCCCCTGCCTGTGGCGGGCCCAAGGTGGTCCACAGGGCGCAGCAAGGCCCTGTCCCAGGGGCTGTGTGGTCATGCCTGTAGCCCACTGAGGCCTTGCCACACTCCTCTTTGGCCCATTTCACAGATGGGGAAAGGGAATCTTAGAGAGGTCCAGTCACATCCCCAAGGCCACACAGCTGCAGGCTGGCTGCCATGTCGCTGTCACTGGGGCCCCAGGCACTCTCACCTCAGAGCTGCTGTGGAAGGTTCCTGTGCGGGTGGTGTGTGAGAGCAGCCTGAGGTCCTCAGGGTTGGGTGGGACGTGTGCCCGGCGAGGCACCAGGCCCAGGTCCCCCAGTTGGTAGGGTGTGATGTTGGACAATTGCTGCAGCAGAGACCCCATCTTGGGAGGCTGGGTGCTGGACCAGCTACAGGGAGGGGGCTGGTGTCATCACCTCCATTTCATAGACGAGACCAAGTTTCAGAGAAGCTTCAGGAAGCCCCAGTTCCATCCCAGCATCGCTGAGGACAAGTCCCATGGCTGCTTCTGAGGTCACACAGGGTCACTCACCTCTCCTCAGGCGGGCCATGGGGCCGGCTCTCCCGGCAGGGACATGCAGCCATCTGGGGGCTGAGGACCAAGGCTGAGCTGAGCATGGCCAGCAGGTGCTGCAGCCTTTCCTTGCGCTGCAGCTGCAACACTGCTTTGAAGTCATTGTCCTCTTCCTCTGCTTGCATCTGCCAGGAGAGGCGGGGCAGGGGTGGGCCTGTGGGGATCCAGCCCATAGTGGCCCCAGCACTCACCTCTGGGAAACTCCCACCCCAGTGCCTGTTTTTGCAAAGTGTTCCCTGACTGTGGCGGGCTACGCATTCTCCAAATGGGAAGACTGAGGCCCGAGACCTCCCAGGGCCTCAGAGAAGGACTCCATCCAGTTCCTTTGTGACCTGGAAGGGACCTTTGCAGTGCAGAATCAGAAGGCCTGGCCTTCTCCACATGGCCCAGTTACCTCCCAGCACGTTCTGTCCATGGCCCACTCCCTCCGGCCCCCACTTTCCCCCACTTCCGGTTCACCTGCAGAATGTCCTGTAGGCAGAAGGTGGCCTGGGCCAGCGCTGTCTCCAGGCTTGCCCGAGCCTTCCGCTCTTTGGTCAGCTCCTGCTGGAGCCGCTGCACCTCGGCCTGCTGCCGCTCCAGCTGCACGTTCAGCTGGTCTCGCTGGCTCCTGGGACCAGACAAGTTGGCCAACTCCGCGCCCCTGCCATTTCACTTTAGGCCACAGGAGCCCTCATCCAGCCCTAAGCCTCAGCTTGTTTGATAGAGGAAGCCTCGAGGCCCCTCTAGTGAGAGGAAGTCACTGGCCTCTGTCACGTGGCCATAAAGGTATGGGCTCCCATCGCTTGCCCCACTGCAGGCCACACACACCTCAGTGCCTCCTTATCCTTCTGTAGCTGCAGGAGGCTCTGCTCCAGTTGGCTCCGCACGAGGCGCAGCTGCTCAGCCTCTGCTGTGCCCTGCTGTTGCTCCTGGCACTTGTCCTTCAGCATGAGGATGACCTGCAGGTACAGGCAAGTGGCCCTGGGCCCACCATGGGCCCTCAGCCAGGGCCACACCCCTTGTACAGAGAGGCCCCAGCTCCCTGAGCGTGGGCTCCACTTCAACAAGTTAATGGTGGCTTTAAACCAAATAAAGAAATACCGGAGCTGAGGTGAGCACCCCACAGCCCCTACAAGGAGGGCCCGTCCCCGCACTGCAGCCTCCCTCGTGACTTGGCTTCAGCTTGGGTCCGCCCCTCCCAGGCTGGGTTTGCCCTGACGACAGGGCTCCTGGGCTTCCCTCTTGCTTTATATGCCAGCCAGCCCACGATGAGGGCCTGGCAGGCACACCTTGTGGTAGCTTCTTCCGCGCCTGGCCATGACCTTCTTCATGTTCTCCAGCAGCTCCAGCTGTTTGCACAGGTGGTCTTGGGCACCCTTGAGCTGCTCGTTCTCCTGTAGAAGCCGCACGCCGTGCCGGGAGACCTGGGACAACTGCAGGGTCATTATGTTGTTCTCCTGGATGACGCGCTTTGTCGTGTCCCACATTTGGTCAGTGGCCACCTTGCGGAAGTCTGTGGCCACCAGGTTCACACGCTGGATGATCTCCTTCCTCAGTCTGGTCAAGATGGGTGGGAGTGAGGGGGGTTGAGCAAGGTGAGCACAGGCCTCAGGCATCCCCCTTCCTATGTCACCTCTCTGCTCTTCTACCAGGAGGGGAGAGGCTACAGGCAGGAGGAATTTCGTGGCAGACCTTTGTACTTTTGGAATTGTGAACCAAATCAAGTGTCTTATTATCTATGAAATAAATATAATTGAAGCCACAAAATGTGGCAAAAAGGAAGTTCAGGGTCTCTTCAATGTGGCATGAGGACTATAGCTGGGGACCTTGTTTATTTTTGCCCACACCCCCATAAATCAGCCAGGAGTCTGAGGACTGGGCCGTGCCTGGCCCCACTGATGACAGGTCCCAGCACCTGGCCTGCCCACCTGTCGTTGTCCAGTACTGACTGCTTCTGCAGGTTGTACACATGGTCCTTGTATTCAGTCCCCTGCTTTTGCAGCTGGTCCTCCAGCGACGTGAGTTTCTCCGTGAGCTCCTCTTTCTGCAGCCGGAACTCCTCCAGGGCTGCCAGTTTGCCACCTGCCCCAACAGGCCTGGTGAGGGGCCGCCTGGGGAGGGGCAGGGCCCGGGGTAGCAAGGGCCTTGAGCAATACCCTTCCCTCCCCACTTCGTCTTGCCCTCCCTTAGGTTCCTGATCCAGTAGGGCCAGACCCCTGTCCCTATACCCAGTCCTGCCCACCTTTACTGCCTTCATCTGGAAAGCTCTCTTCTGCTCTGCGAAGTCTTACCAAGCCTCGTTCAGGTTTCTCCTCCTCTGAGAAGCCTTCCTTGACACTCTCTTCCACTCCCCTCTCATTGAAAGTGATGGTGACAGTAGATTCTCGATTTGAATACCTCCTCTGGGCTTAATGCTGTTATTAAGCCTCAAAACAACCCTTGACAGCAAGGTGACCTTGGCCAAGACACTTAACCTTCCTGAAGTGCTCCCTCACCTCCCAACGGGGGTGATAGTATATCCTGCCTTAAAGGATTGCTGGGACAATTACGGAAGATAAAGTGTGGGACGCAGCACATAACCTCTGGTTACTCAAGGTAGACACATTATTCCCATTTCCCAGGGGGGCAAACAGGGTCAGAGAAGTGAGCACAGATAGTTGTAGAGTCAGGACTTGAGCCCAAAGAGCCAGAGCTCTGGCTTCCCTGACCCCATGGCATATTGGCCCAGAACCCCCTCACCAAGGATGATGTTTTCTGTGGTGAGCTGGTCCTTGGTCTCCTGGAACTCATGGCGCACCTGGGCCAGCTGTGCCTCGAAGGCATCCTTCTCCATCTCCCTGGCCAGCTGCATGCTTTGGAGCTGCTTGTTGAGCTCAGTGATCTCATCCACCCGCTGGTTGAGTGCGCGCTTGAGGAAGGCCACGATCTCCTTTTTGTTGCTGGCCGACTGTTCAAACTCCTGGCGCAACAGCTTCTCTTGTATGGCCAGCTCATCCCACTTCCGCTGGTACCTGAGGCAAGGGCCAGGCAGAGGACCAGGGGTCTGAGCAAGACAGGCCTCCACGCAGCTGGGCCTGCTCCTCAGGACCCTCCCACAAGGGGCATTTGAGGTCCCTCCCGGTCAGAATCCAGCCTCCTCTCCCCCGATCTGTGCTCATCACCACAGCCAGCGCTTGTGCGCAGTGTGTCGCCAATACCTAGGACAGTGCCTGGTTTACAGTAGGTACTTGGTGTACGTTTGCTGAATTCTCACAACAACCCATTAAGGTACTACGGTGATTATACCCATTTACAGATGAGGAAATGGAGGCTCAGAGGGATGAGGAAACTCCTGGTTAGTAAGTGGCAAAACAAAACATGAGTTCAAGTCAGGCTGACCTCAAAGTTCAGGCTCTTACCCGCAATGCTTACTGCCGCAGTTGACCAGCACTGTACCCTCTCTAGCACTTCGCAATCCCAAACCTTTGCACCTGCTGTCTTCCTTACCCTCACCCATTGAGTGTCATCTCCTTGGTGGAGCCTTGGCCCTGAGCTACATTTGTGACTTTCTCTTTGCTGTCCTCCTGTAGGTTGGCCCTTGTCCTACTAGCTGGTCGAGACCGGATGTGTCTATCTTTTCCACTTGGCAGACCCCTGACCTTCACCACTGTGTTTTCAGGGCCTGGCAGAGGGGCTTGACAAATAGCAACCACCAAATAACTATCTCGCAAATGCGTTTCTCCCAAAAACATTCAATCTGGTCTCAGCTTGAGGGAAGCGTGGGAATTTTTAAGAGTATCACATAATTGATATAGTGGTTTCCAGTGGAATAATTGGTAGAAGTTATTTGGAAAGATGTTTTACTTCCTCGTTGACTCAGCCAACATCTTTTGAATGGCTCCTGCATACAGGGTGCAGCCTGGTGTAGGGCAGACAGGGGGGCTGGGCTCCCACTCGGGCACCTCCTCCCGGGTGGGACTTCCCCTCCCGAAGCCCCAGTCTCTCCACCTGTGCCATGGGGATGATGTCAAGACCTCTCTCGTGGGACTGTTTCGAGGACACAATGAACCACCTGGCACACAGAAAGGACTCAACATTAGCTGAATCTGCAGATCATCTGGGGATGAACTACTGCCTATGTCACCAAAGGGGTTTGTCTTTTAAAGGTCACCCTGAGACTGGGCCTAGTGCATCATACTTGGGAAGAAACTAAGTTTTAAAATAAGAAAAATGGGCGAGTGAACATGTCTTGGGAGAGTTAGAGCCTGCACAGTGACCAGCTATGAGTGGAGCTTCTGACAGCAGAACCAGCCTCCCTGTCCGCCCACCCACCGGGCCAGCCTGTCCTCCAGGTCTCGGATCTGGATGTGGTAGAACTCCCGGGTCTCCTTGGCTAAAGGCATTTCCATGACTGTGATGGGATCCTTCTTGCCACCTTTCTTCTTAACCTTGGGCTCCTTGGCCCCCATGCTTGCCTTCATTTTGGGAGCCATGGATAATGGCAACTGCTACTCCAAGGCTCCTCTAAGAGCCCAACTGGTTGCTAAGGAAGTTGGTCTTATACATAGCAACAAACTGACCAAGAGAGGCAAGGCTTAAAGGGACCCTGTCCTCTTCCTGGCAAGACTGGGCACTGGCAGAGGGCCTCCACCTCCAAGGCTGCCAGCAGCACAGAGGACCTAGGCTGGGGTGTCCCAGGCCGTAGTATCTCAGAGACCAAGATGCCAGGCTCTCAGGGCACTCTTTTGAGCTCTGGGGAGACCTTTCCTTCCCCCAAGTATGAATAAGTGACATGGGAATATCAGAATGGGTCAGAACCCTGGAAACCACCACCCTATCCCTTTGTGCCCATCATGGGGGGAGGGGCATTCCCTAGCGCTTCCCAGGACGAGAAGCCAGTAATCTGGCCTCCAGGCCAAGGAACTCCTACCTGAGACCAGCTTACTTTGTTGGTAATGGAGCTACACAGCAGAATCTTTCTCTTGGTTCACCCAAAGTGGGGTGGGAGGTAGTATGGTAAGAAATAGACATTTTACATAGGAGGCTCCCATACTGGCGGTTCCGGACATCCTTGTCCAGAAGCCGGCTTGGATTTCCACAGGGCTCGGGAGAAGTGCTCTATCAGCTCCACACTGACCCTGGTAAACAAAGGCCTGCTCTGCATTGTTGGCCTAGGGTGGCAGCATCCTGGGGATGGAGGCGTGTCCAGCTGGCACGTGCCCTGGATGGCAGCTATGTGCCCCAACCACGCTCTGGCCCCTCGGTGCTCCATTTCCAGCCCTCGCCTCCAGCCAGCCATGCCTTTATGCCTGCTGTGTCCACCCAGTGCTTATAGCCCAGGCACTCCCTGGGACAGTGGCAGGTCCTCTTCATCCCTCTTGTTCCACAGCTTGGCACTTAGCAAGGGACAATGCAATCCATCCTGCAAGTCTGATGGCTAGACAAGGGGAAGCTCAGTATTACTTCAGCATTTGGGGTTGGTTTAAGTGGCTAGATCCTGGGATCAGAGGGATCCTTGCAGTGGGTGTCAGGGCATGGGGAAGGTTCAGAAACATAGGGAGGTAGGTGTTTACTTTTGGCAATGGGGCAGGCTGGAGCAGTGTTGATTAAAAGTGGGCTCAAGTTTGTCTGCATGGGACTGCAGACAGGGTGGGGTGACACAGGCCCCAAAGGAGAGGCCTAGCCCAGTGCCCAAAACTTGGGGCCAGGAGGTGGGGCTGCCTTTCCAGCCCACAGCAATGGCTTCTACTCCAGCAGGTCAGGGAGGGTCCCACCTCCTTATGTTTCTGACCCCTCCCCATCCCCTGACTTGAGTGACTCCCCCGCACAGGAGCCTAGCCCAGGCAAAGGATCTCCACAGTGCCCTGCAGCTGCCTCTCCTGACTCATGCCTCCTGGGTTTATATGTTTTCACCTGAGGTCAGCCAGATGAGGCAGCATGGCCAGCAGCCCCTCAAGCTGCCTGGAGCCCACAGGTGTCAGCATTGGGTTAGCACCAGGGTTGCTCCTGGCGGTCAGAGCCGGGCTTATAAATGCAGCTGCAGTTACACGACAGGTGTGACCAGCTGGACTTCCAGGGCAGCCTAATAGATGGTGGGGGTCGGGGAGGAGATAATACAGATCAGAGGATATGCCTTTCTAGAGTTTGTTTGGAGATCCTCTACAAAGTTCCCTATGCTGGGACCACACTCGATCACCTACCCCAGTGACACCATCTCATTGCTGCTTCTCCAACTGCCTCCTGTGTCCCATACTGGGGACTGGCGGTGGTGGGCTTGGAGCTGCTGGAGCTGCCAGACTTTGTGGTTTGGGTCTTCCAAGAGGAATCGGTGGAGCACATACAGCCTGGTTGGCTGGCACTTCGGCCCAGGGCAGTGGCCAGTGGTCTGGGGCACTGCCACCTCTGGAGGCTCTGGAGGGTGTAAATACTTAAGAGTTGCTACAATATACTATCTGAAATATTCAGTTTTCAACAAAAGGTATGAGATATGCAAAGAAATATGCAAATATGGCCCATACACAGGGTGAAAAAAGTTACCGGACTATCCCTGAGGAGGCCCAGATGTTTGACTTACCTGACAAAGATAGTAAATCAACTATTTTAAATATGTTTAAGGACCTATAGAAAACCATATCTAAAGAACTAAAGGAAATTCTAGGAACAATGTCTCACCAAACAGAGAATAACAATAAAGGGAGAGAAATTATTTTTTAAAAAATTCTGGAGTTGAAAAGTAAATAACTGAAATGAAAAAAAAATTCTGTAGAAGAACTCAACAGCAGGTTTGAACAGGTAGAAGGAAATGTCAGGAAACTTGAAGATAGGTGAATTGAGATGATCCAGTGTGAGGGGCAGAAAGAAAAGAATTAAGGAAGATGAACAGAGCCTCAGGGACCTGTGAGACATCATCAGACATAACACACACATAATGGGAGGGCAGGAAAAGAGAAGAGAGATAAATGGGAGGAATAAAATGTGAAGAAATAATGGTTGAAAACTTCCCATATTTCACAAAAAACAGTAACTTGTACATCTCGTAAGCTCAGTGAACTCCCAAGTTGAATAAACTCAAAGAGATTCACACCGAGACACATCACAGTCAAACTGTAGAAAGACAAAGACAAAAGAATATTGAAAGCAGCAACAGAAGAACGATGCGTCACATGCAAGGGTTCCTTCATAAGATCAACAGTTGACTCCTCATGAGAAACTATGAAGGCCAGAAGGCAGTGTGGAATGACATTCAAAGTGCAAAAGGAAAAAAAACCGTCAACCAAGAATTCTATACCCAGCAAAACTATCCTTCAGGAGGAGCATCACTCCTCCACAGGCATCACTCACAGGAGGGGACAAAGTCCCTCATCAAGGTCATGTGGATTTGAGCCTGCATGATGCCAAGGTCAGTCCTCCTAGTCACTCTGCTATTCTGCACCCCAGGAGCCGAGGTAGGTGTGCAGGCCCCTTAATAGGGTCTGGCTGAGATCCCCCAGCCTGGACCTGGGCCCCTGGGAAGACAGAGTGACTGGCTATAGCTCAGGGGCCTGTCTTAGTTTAGGATTTCTGAGTTATAGATTCAGCATTAACTGTTTTGGGTTTGTTTCTGAACCTCCCTCCCCCTCCAAGAATGTTTTAACACCACTGGAAACTTTTACGGGGAACAACCTGCAGGATCCACCTGTACAGAGACATGCAAGAGAACCAGGACATCTGCCAGGAGCATAAAAAGGGCGAGGCTTGTTTGCCATTGGGTGGTGGTGAAGGAGGTGGACTGGAGAGAGGTGCCAGGGACTCTGAGGCAAAGGACATCAGAAAAAATCATGGAGAGAGAGACTAGCAGGTCACCATTGTGGGCTTGGAGGATGCAGATGGCCCTGGGAAGAGAGAGCAAACAGTACTTCCTTTGCTTAATGTAGATTCCAGGTAGAACAGTTTATGATTTAAAACTTCTGATATTGGATCTCATTCCAAAGCCTTTTGGTTACTGGTAAAGCAACTCCTGATATAAGACAATGAGCATCTGATGCTCCCCAACTGGCATGAGCTTCGTGAGTTACAGCATCTCGCTGAGCCTCAGCTTCCTTATCTGTGAAATGGAAGGGACCCACCCAATAGACAAGGTACTTGAGGGGCCTGACATGGAGCAGGAACTCAGTATATGGTCACTGTCACCATTACCTCCCTTAAGGCAAGTTTCGCCAGGCAATGATCGGATTGTGGAGGTGCAACTTTCACCAACTGGCCTTGACTTGTTAGATTTTCTTAATGCTACAAAGGAGATCAGGATTTGAATGAGTGATTGGAGACAAGAGTTCCTACAAGAACCCTACTTTCCTGTGCCTAGTGTTCTAGCAGGTTTCCAGTGTGAGACCCCAACCCTAATTTAAGGGTTTCTACCCAGGCTGGGCCAAACTCATTGCAGTTGCCTGAGGTCACAGACAGGCTTTAAGACCAGCAGGACACGCACCAGCTTCCAGTCTGGGAAGAATTTGTTAGGAGGCTAGATGTTGTGGCACGAGGAACAGAGAGAGGAAGAGAGCAGTAACGCTGATAAAGTGATCTCATCACATGCCCTAAATACACTGTCATCACATGCTTTAGTAGGGAGCATCTGCAAAGGCAGAGCGCTGCAGTCTCTGAGACAGAGACATTCTAGACAGGAAGACATAGGGCGATGGGAGAACTACCTCGTCTACAGGCAGTGCCCTGTTGCTGCTAGGGGCCCAAGACAAGCTTCACAGATTGTCCCCAAATGTGAGACAGCTGTAGGTCCTAATGCAAGGAACAGTGTGACCTGGATCCAGAAGGCTCCAAGCCATGGCTAGGGGGGTGTCCTCTGCCATGGGCCAGTGCAGACACCTTTCTCCTTCCAGTCCCCAAAATAAAGCCGGACTAGAGTCACCCCGGACACTGTGAACGGGTGCTGATTTATTTATTAGACTCGAGTGCTTTAGTACAGAACAGTACAGAGATGATACATGTTTGTGCTTCAATACTTTTAAACACTGAGATTCTGATAATTTCAAGGTAAACAAGTTTCAAGACAGACTAGCTTTTTTAAAATATCCTTTTGATAAATTACTTTTATATAAATAACAGATAAAGGAAAACCAACATGTTCGACAAACAAGGTCCTGAAGCATGAGCATCGTTTGGTCCAGGGGAGGGGACAAAACAAGCAGTAACAGTAAGAAACAAACCAATGCAAGTACCTACAGTTCTGTCCTAAGGAAATCAGACTGATATCTTAAGGGGGAGAAGGGAGACAGACCTGAAAACTAATCTGAGTGCAAAGGGGAGATTTCAAAGCCTTGAGAAGAGAACACCACCACAATGCATCTATCGGGCGGGTGAGGAACCCATTCCGAAAGGAAAGTCGGGGGCAGGGGGTTTACTAGTGTACACCACGTTTGCAATGACATCACGAGACAGTAATATACACATGGTCTGCAGGAGTTAAAGGGCGGCAGGGGGCGGGGGCGGGGCAGGGGACATTTTTGTGACTTCCACTGTCGATATATTTCGCGACAACAGCAGCAGAGCAAACGGCGCGCTCGCTCCCAGAGAACGAGAACTGCTGAGTCTTGAGGATGATGAGCCATCCTGCCTGCATTTGCTTCTTTAAATTTTTGCATTAGAGCTAAATTTTATACAGCTAAGTTTTTATACAGAGAATAAAATGATCATTTCTCTTACAAGCACAACAACATATGACCCTGCACTACAAAAAATAAAGTACTACGAAGTATCTTAAACTGAGGATAATCTGAGTGGGCAAAGGTCTGTAGAAATCCAATGGGCTATTTTTCCGGCTGTCTGACATCTTAGGGGAGGACGCTCTGTCCAGCCGCCTGCAGAACCCATTCTGTTCCAGTTCCTGCCTGACCCTTGAGCTTTACCTAGGCTGACCCTAAGAAAGAGGTGATGGGGGTGATGCCCAGGGAAGGAAGGAAGGGATCAGGCCTAACTGCTTCTCCAAGAAGGTCTCTGGCGGGAGCTGGCTCCTCACGTGTCTGGGCACAGTGACTTAGGCTGTAGAACGACTTCCCTCAGGATCACAGCGCTGTGGACACGGGCCAGGGAGGGTGCTGGCACCTAGTCAGACTTCAGGTGGACAGTCCAGCCCCTAACCACAGCCAAAGTCACAGCACTGGGGGTATGAGCCCCTGGGGAAAGCAAAGAGGCCGGTTCCAGCTCCAACCTCCCGAGACGCCACCTGACCTTCACTCCCAAGCTTATCTGGATGACAGCAGGCATGAAGGGCAGGAATTGGAGCCAAGATGACAGCTTAATCCTCAGTTTAAAATACTTCCAGAACAGACATCTCTATGAGTCCCAATGAGAACAGGAATGATCCAAGACAGGTTTTTAAAAACACCCAAGCATCTACCTTCCCATACTCAAGCAATTTGCACATGTCGCACTGGGTTATGTACAAGGTCGCGGAATCGTAACTAAGGGGGAGACAGTGTCCATTCATTCCAAACAGTTCCAAAGCTTCCCCAGCCATGTGCCACTCATACTTGAACTTCTCCTCTTAGGGTACATATACAAGATAACTCTTTTTTTAGAAAACACAATGCATTATGTTCTTTTGTTTCAAACGAGAAGAGGGCATCACTGAACACGAGAACGCAGTGGCGACAGCGCTGGCCAGGGCGTGCAGAGCCGGGCGGAACGGAGGGAGAGAGGGTCAGGTCAGCAAAGGAACCAAGGCGGTCAGCGGCAGGGGCTGAGCAGCACTGGGGGGCAGAGGGAGTGGCTTTTGGAGGGGCAGCTTATTGTTTTAACTGCTTATTTCTTCATCTGTTTTATTCAGTTTCTTCAGGGTGTCCAACAGTTTCTGTGGGGTGAGAATGTGCGTGGATCCTGGGGGAGGCAGAAAACAGGGTGAGTTTGCCATCTCTCAGTTTGAACACTTCCTCCTTTCCTGCTTTGCTAGATTCCAGCTCTGCATTGTTTCCCCGCCCCCACCCTGGTCCTGGCCAGTGGAAGCAGGGAGAGGGTTGGGGACTGGGGATCCAGGCCTGGGAGACATTTGGGGACTGTGGATAAACAAAGCACATCCTCTGGCTCAGGCAGGATCCCAGGCTGCACCCAGGAAGGAACATGCCTCTCCCCCAGGGCTCAGCACTGTCTGCTAGGGACAGGGCAGCTGCATTTTGAACTCCAGGTGAAGCCAGGGAGAGAAATTCCAAACCAGAAGGCCGGGTACAAGGTTGGAAATGGGGCAGGGGTTATGCGGGGGTCTGTGTGGAAAGAACGGTGCTGGTAGGGAGGAAGTTGATGGGCAGAGCACCCTCGGGGAAGCCACTGACCTCCAGGAGCCAGCTGGTTGGTACGCCGTGGTGGGTGGGACCTCAGGTGTGAAAGGGAGAGGGCTGGGGTACCTGAGGCCTTACCTTGTAGAGACCGCGCATTGTAAGAGATTAGAAATGCTTGCAAAAATTTAAGCTAATGGAATCAGATATATTTCTACTGCAAAAATAAAATAAAAAATAAAAAATAAAAAATAATGAAGTCTTTTTTCATAAGGAAAGAGAGACCTGGTAAGTGCAGTAAAAAAAGATGCATGGCCCGTGTGGTTTGGACATGGACTTACTCAAACAGAACAGAAGTGACCGGTGTGTGAGCATGAGACCTGCACGCATGCAGCGGTGGGCTCAAAGAAAGAGATCCTGGTGGGAGAGAACTGAACAAAAGAGGTGCGTACTTGAAAATGTGCCCCCCCCTAGAGATGCGGGCAAGGGAATGGGCCTTCATGGGACGAGGGGACAGAAATCTCAGGATGCCAGATTTCCACCCCACAGGCAGGCTAAAGAAGGGATTGGCTGGCTTGCTAGGCCTGAGTTCACATGCCAGGGTCCCTATGCCTTTAACTGCTACTCGCTCAGGGGCCTGTAACTGTGGGAGCTGCAGGCCTTGGACCTTCCTGGTCAGCTCAGACCAGCAGAAAACTTGGAAAGCCCTCTCTAGAGTGAGGGGCTTCTTCCAATATGCTGTTCTCTGCAGCTCAAGCCCCAGGCACCCAGTCACTGCTCTGAGCGGTTACTTCCCGGGGGGTACTCCGTGCAGGGATCAGCTCAGGGGCTTCCCAGGTAAAGGCAACAGCAGCTCAGGGAAAATAGGTAGAGAGAACGGGAGCAGGGGACAACCAGCGAGGCCTCTAGGACTCTCCACAACAGGCATGTTCCTGGGCCCTACCTCCCCAGTCTCTTTAAAGGGCCCAGGGCAGCTGGTGTTCATCCGAATCACCTGAGAGCCAGTTCTTGACACTCAATCATCTGTACTGTTGGGCAAACACTGCAAAGTGAGTGCAGTGAGTTTAATCCACACTTTTGACAAATGGTCTCATTTTGAACCCACAAGTGGTTGACCATGTAGGCCCTCTAGAACAGCAAGTGGGTTCCACTGCTCTGAGGGTCCCTCTTATTCTACATAAGGGAGATTGTGAAACGTGAAGGGTGGTCTCCAAAACCAAAGTCATCCCAAAGGCTCAAAGCTGTGGGCTAGACACAGCGAGCTTCTTCCTTCACTGAAGAATTTGGGAATTGGATGAGTTCTTATAGACCAGCTGGTCTAGTTGTCCCTGGCTTCAGCAGACCTCAGACTCAATGCCCAGGGTGCCACCAGGGCAAATGTGTACATTTCAGAGCTGCCCAGGTGAGTGTGATGATTTGCCAGGCTGGGCAAACAGTGCTCTGGCCCATCTGGCACCTACAGGAGTGGGCATGAAGCCCAGAGCTGTGGAGTGCTTGCTCACTGCAGGGTGGTGGCACAGCCAGGCCCAGAATCTATGTCACGGTCTCAGTTCTGGGCACCCTGTGGCCTCCTGACTCCCAGGAGGGCATGTGCAAGTGAGTCCTTAAAGAGCAGCTGGCAATGGGCTGGCTCTGAATTCAGATTCAAATCTGAGTCCCACTGAAAAATGAAACCTGAATTAAGCAAAATAGGAGGGCTGCCCAGAAAAAATCCAGTCACAAATGCTTTTATTTTTCATATTCCATGGCTGGATACTTTCCGGAGAGCCCTTGTATTCAATATAAAAAAACCCCAAAAACTTCCTTCCAAGAGTAAGTGCCAGTGTGCTAGGCCTGTCAGTCCCCTTTCATTAGCTTCTGACAGCCTCTGAGGATCATACTTGAACAAACCACCCAGGGTGCAGAGGTGAAGATCCAATCAACATATTTCATGTCTCAGACAATCTGGAGAATGAGTGGTTAGTGGGGATTCCTGCTGTCCAGCAGCCTTTGGGGTCTGGGTTTGTGATGCTTTCAGCCCCTGCAAGTGGTCTGCATTGCTGCACCCTCAACATTTGTCCCTCTCTGTCTCAAACTACACCTTGCAGCAAATGTAGTCCACCCACATGCCATCTGACATAGAACTAGATATCTGATTACCCGCCTACCAAGGTGCCTCTAAAAATGACTTTTTTAAGCACCGGCTTCTATTCACTGCCCCACTGGCCTTGCTCCCTGGGGAAATGCAGTCTGGGCCTGACGGGAGGTAGCCCAGGGCCACAGCCAGCCGCAGGGTCCTGGCTCACAGCCACCTGCTGTTTCTCACCTCGCTAGTGCCCGGGGAGAGGGGGAAGGGTCCTGTGTTAGGACAAGTCCTTTCTGGATGAACACCTTTATATAGTAAACAAGCACCTTCCGGTGTTGCCTAGCCAAGGTTCTGGCAAACTGAACCATTCCTGAGGTTCAGAATGTGTGAGAGTGGGCAGGGCTGCATGGTTTGAGTCACCAGTCTGAATTTGGGAGCTCGGAGGAGCCTTGGGGCTCTATGATCCCAGCTCCTTGTGTTCTGCACACTGTGGCCCAGGCAGTGGGGAAGATCTACAGTCACACAGGTGCTTGTGGCAGAAGTGGGGCCAGAGTCCGGGTCTCTCCACTGCTCACAGGTGACTCACACTCAGACTCACTGGGCCACGTCTCAGCCCAAGGGAGGGGCATTTTCAGAGTCCATCGTTGATGGAGTATACGAAGTCAGGGCATGCCTAGCACTACAGTGGACTTCCTCCACGTCAGTCTGCCATCCAAACTTGTTAGACGAAGTTCCCAGCACATGTGAAGGATGGAAAGAGAGAGGAAGGAAGGAGGACGCGAATAAAATCTGGACAATCTACCAGACAGACAAGGGGCTCCTGGGTAACTGAGATTAGGTACAAGTGTGGTGGGAGAGAAGAGCACATAGAGTTAAGAACAGATTTCTGCCATCTTTCCATGGATGGGTGGAGTTCACCAAGTACGTGGTGGCTTGTGTTTAGGAAAAAGACATCTATGTATCTAACTACTCCTCCCTTGGAGCTGCTCTGACACTCCACCAAGCCTTCCCCATGGTCACGTGCCCATGGGTATCTCTGCTGGAGTCCTGCCTTCCTGGACATGACCATCCCTTGAACGCCTGCTAGCCTCACTCTCAAGTTCACACCAACTCCCAACCAGAATGCCATCTGTTCTCTGCCTGGTGCCCACAAATTCACCCCTGGGCCAGCAGGCTTGGGCACCGTGCCTCTGGCATCCCTCAACTTTCAGCCCCCTCCGGAGGACTATTCACAATAGTTACTCTCATTTTTAGTTTAAGACCCCGTGGGCCGCAGCCATCGGACTGTGCAGCAGGTCGCCCAAGGCAAGCCAGAGCCCGAGGCTCCCGTGACAGTGTGTGTGAAGGCAGCATCGGACACATTTTCAATCGGTGTTAAGAACTGCAAGCATTTTCTTGTTAAAGGAAAACCAAATAAATAATAAACTAAAAAGGTAAAAATAAAAAGAGTGACGGAATAATCAAAGAAAACCCTTCAGAGTGGAAGAGTTTCTTTTCTGTAATAAGCTGCTTTTACTTTGTTTCTTTGGCTCTCACTCCATTGTTGGAGCCTGATCCTCAAAAGATACCCTAGAGGACTCCCTGAAGTCGGGGTGTCTCAGGTCCATGAGAAATTTGGTGGGAGTAAGAATGTGAGTAGAACCTGCGGGAGAACAGAGGCCAGCTGACTGCGTGAACAAAGGTACATTATAGGAACATGCCAGCGTAGGCCTACGTGTTATGCAGCCAGTGAGGTATGAGAAAGCAAGACAGCACGCACATGGGCACACACGCATGGGCACGCACATGGGCACACACGCATGGACACACACGCACAGACACGCGCGCGCACCCCGTGAGGATGGCTGGCATGCACAAGCTGGCGGGGCCACACAGAGGACGTGGGCTGTCTGCGTGAGGCCCCTCCATGAGTCCGCATGGGCCACTTTATCTCCCCAGGTTCCCACCTCCCAACAGGGAACCTCAGGTCAGGGCCAAAGCTGAAGAGGAAGATTTGCCCATGAGCCCGGCGAGGACAGCCTCTGCCCAGGAAAGCTGCGTTGGAGCTGAGAATGATCCGACACATGCATGCCACACGTACGCAAGCAGGGAACAGGGACAGCTTCGTCGCGGGGGCTGACATCACCAAAAGGAAGAAACAGTGGAGGAAGACACGGCAACCTGACAGAGGAAGCTTCGGGAAGTGAGCAGGGAGGCCTCCAATCCTCCCACTGAACGGGGTTGCTTAGGAGGCAGCTGACAGGGCCAGGCCCATCTTGAGACACCCAGGGTGACCGTATGGACGGGGTTTGCTCTGAGAGCCTGGGGGGCACTGTGACGTGATCACCCCAAAGTGGAGCTATAAAACTGCCACTTGTTACTGAGATAAGGGGCAAGGGCAGGTCCTGGCCAGGGCAGTCTGTGCTGACAGCCTCTTGCCAGTCAATGTCTATGGGCACCTGGGCAGGTGCTGCTCCATCGTGTTAAGGGCAAGATGGACAAAACGGCAGGCATCTGGAGAAAGCAGGATTTGTCTCATTTTACCCTTTCTCTCCCAGCCCTAGAAATTGTGGACGCTCCCACAGGCATGACAAAGGAGAAACCACCTCCTGCTGCATTAAGTCAGCTTCTGTGAGTTGCTTCCTTCCTTCTGGAAAACCAACAGGAAGTACGACACAGGATGTGGCAGACCGGGTGGGTGGGAGCCCTGGGCACAGTCCAGCAGTCAGGCTGATGCGTTTCGGCCAGTATCCGCTCGCACGCCGTGTCTGTCCCTCTCCAGCTGACAGGTAAAGCGGGGCCCTAATTTCACCTCCATTCCCCGAGCATCTTCTGGGTGTGAGGCCCAGTGCCAGGACACTGACAAGTCCCACCTCAGGCCTGGTTTGAGGCTGTAAGTGGGTGTTCTGAACCCCATCTCTTTGGGTGAAGACACAGTGGTTGGGGAGGTGGTGCACTCGATCCCGGTGACGCGCAGGGCAGGGGCAGAGGTGACAGCGAGCCTGGGGCTGCCGGAGCCTGGGGTCGGACACGCTCCCTACCACATGCAGCTGTCTCTCGTGGAGAGAGGGCCGGCGTGAGGACGGCGGCCTTTCCCCTCAGCTCTGCTGTCACACATGGGTCTAGAGACTAAGTTTTGCAGGGGCCATGGACACTCGAAGACAGAATGAAGCACCAAAGCATGGAATGGCGTCCAAGTGCGGCGAAGCAGCCCCTCCCCTCTAGAAGACATGCGCACTCACCTATTAGCACTTCCCACTTGCCATTGGCCTGGGTCACCTCGTATGCGCAACGCATCTCATTCAGGCTCACGCCCCCGAGGATGAAAATAATGAGGCGGGGGCCACTGCGGTACTCCCCCGGGGCCTTATTCTTATGCCAGTGCCCATAGCGGGCGCTGGGGGGAGGGGGGGAGAGAAAGAGAAACAGAGATCAGTTATGTTTGTCTGCTCTCACAGTACTTACACTTCATACCTCTGTGACTCGTTCGCACATTCTGTGCACCAGGGACCAAAACAGAGATGCTTCGTGAGTGTTGGGGATGAACTGCGGTGCCAAATGTTAAGTGCTTCGGCTGCTGGGAAAAGAATCAGTGTAAGCACCCATGCTGTGACCTTGTCACACTCTTAGAAACATGCAGGCAGCAAGCAGACAGGCTCAGGTCGGTTTTAAAGCCTGGCATGTTAAGTTCAACAGCTTCACCTGCCGGGATGTTCACTCAGGCGTCTACTCCCGGTTGTACGTGTTTTTCGCTTGCGACCCTGCTGGCAGCGGGCTTCGCTGCACACCCACGCACTGACTGGCTCACTGGGCCAGGGCCGCCTCAGCACCCAGGAGCCCGCCAGAGGGAGACCCAGCCCTTGCCATGAAGGCTCAAGGCTTAACTGGGGTGGGCGGGGCGCAGGTGGGGGAAGGGAGCAGGTCCAGACTGTGCTGTGACGAAGAGTAGCTCAGTGTCACAGGGACACATGCAGGGAAGGGCCATCTAATGCTGCCTGGGTGTCACTGGGCAAGGCTTCCCAAAAGAGGTGACACCGAGCTGCCTCCTGAAGCACGCACTCCAGTTCCCTGGTTTCCCAGAGGTGCCCCCTCTGCCACGGGGCTGCCTCAATACATCTTCACCTGGTCCTCTGAAATAGTGAGAAATGGGTTGCTTCCAGGTTAAGGAAACAGGGAACTAAACAAACATAAAAACAAAACCAGGACAGAGTTCCCTGGTGGTGTAGTGGCTAAGGCTTTGACGCTGTTAATGCTGCGACCTGGGTTCGATTCCCAGCCAGGGAACCACCCACATAAAAAACAAAACAAAACAAAACAAAACAAAAAACCCCCAGGAGATTATACAAGTTGACAATGCACTGTGGAATTGTATGCCTCAAACCTATGTAATCCTTGCTAACAGATGTCACTCCAATAAGTCTAACAATAAAAATAAATTACAAAAAAAACTACCAAAAACCAAAACAAACCCAAATTGGGGGAGAGAAGACAGGCGGGCAAAGGACAGAGGAGGGACAGAGGCGCATACCCTAAAACCTTACTCCTGGGAGCTGCCCGTTATGCCAGCCCGCAGGTCACCCTCCTGGAGCCGGAGCCTCCCTGTTCCAAGCTCCTGCGTTCAGCCCTGATAGTTCTCGCTGGCCAGGAAAAACAGAGTAGCTCCCTGCCCCTTAGCACCCTGCCACCTCAGGGAAGGTACCAGGCACTGCCGTGGGTCAGGGGGGAACCTAGACCATGCAAGAGAGTAGGTCTGTAACAGGCTACAGAGTCCCAGGGACGGGCCCCTGGAGATGTCCCCCGCAGAGCCCAGCAGGGGAGGTTTCTGGATGATTATGAGAAGGAGAATGAGAGGAAGAGCTTTCAAATGTCACGGGGTGGGGAACCCGGGGACAGACTGCTGTCTGCTCGCATCCTGAAGTCGAGAATTATCTGAGCATCACCAGGCAAAGGGCAGAAACCTGTCAACCTGAGGCAAGCCGTGCAGATCAATCTGGGGACAGATCATTCCAGGCAGCGGGGACAGCAAGTGCAAAGGTCCTGAGGCAGAAGTAAGCCTGGTGTGTTCAGAGAAGAGCAAGGAGGCTGGTGGGGCTGAAGTGCAGCCCAAGCGGGGAGCAGTGAGGAACAGAAGCCCCGCGGAGGCCTCAGAGGTGCTCTAAGGACGCGGTCCGCCCTCTGGCTGTGGTGGGTTCTCACAGGTCACACGGCATCGCAATGGCGCTACCGCAGATGACACCCACTGGGAGCAGGTCCCACTGAGCGTCCCGGGGTCTCACCCACCTGACGGCCGTGGTGCTGAAGGAGGCCGAGGAGCGGGTAGAGATGTATGGGTAGTGCTTGGTGTCGAGTTTGTCCTCGATAGTGTCCTGGAAAGAAAAGAGACGGATGTTAGGTCGGTCCCTGGTCTGCAAAGAGCTGCCGGGAACCCAGGTGAGATGAATCAAAGAGCAAGGCCGTCAGTGAAAACCAGGGCCAGGGTCCCAACATCCCGAGCGTCCCCCCGCTGCTGCAGGCGCCTCGTGGAGGCGGACCCGACGCCCCTAACAGGCTCATACGCGGAGTAAGTCTGCAGGTCTCCTCTTTAAGAGAAGCTAAAAAATACTGCCTTGATTTTTCTTGCTTCCCTTCCAGTTTCTTCTTTTTCCCTCCCTTTCCCGTTCCACGTGAGACCGTCAGTGCTGTATTCTACCCAGTGACGTCCTGACACTTGCCACCAGTCTTGTGGAAACTAGACACAAGCAGAGTCTCTCACGCAGGAGAAAGCCTTTCACGCTCTTTCCCAAGGGTTTAATTGTCTGGTGGGTGGACACCAGCTATCCACCAACCTCCTGCTGCCTGGAAGTCGACACTCCCACTAATAGCTACCATGTGAAGCCTCCCCGTGTCTCTCTGGGGGGCTGGGGAGGAGGGCAGGAAAGGGGAGCAGAGAACAAAGGCGGGAAGAGCCAGGGCCTGGCTTCATCCACGGCCACGTGCAACAGAATGCAACTGCTTTCCAGATGTCTCATGTTCACCCAGCCCTTTGGTTTGTGGATTTTAAAAATAGGAAGCTGACTCACTATCTATATTTAAAGTTTTTATTTTATCATGCAATTCAAGACAGACACCTGGACTGCTACGAATTAACGAAGGGACGGTGGGTCAGTCCCCTCATCCTCGGAACCCCCGACCCGCCCGCCGGTCAGGTGCAGGAGTCGGACAGACTGTCTCCCCCGCAAAGACCTAGCGAAGCAGGATTCTCTGCAGGGTTTCCTCGCTGTACAAGAAGAGAGACGAGGACACCACAGGGTGCCTTACCAATACGAAACACCTACTACGCACAGGCCACTGCCAGAGGGCGCGTCAGTTGAGAGCACAGGACCAAGGTATGAAAACATGGCCCAGAACACCGCGCAGCCGACAGGTGCGGAGAGGGCCTTCCTGACACGTGCCACAGGCGTCCAGGAGGGGTGCTGTGGGGCTGGGCGTCAGACAGGTGGGGCGCGGTATGGGACCACTGAGGCCCAACGGGGCCTTTGAAGGCAGGGAGAACCCAGGAAGTGGAAAGGAGAGTGAGAGCATTCCAGAGGAGGAAGAGCAGAGGCAGAACTGTGCTTGGCAGCGTGTGGTTGGCAGGGAGGGCTGAAGCAGGGGAGCAGTGGGAGAAGGAGGGGTCATATCCCATGGGCCCTTTCACACCCGCAGAGGGTCCATGTGGCACCCCATACCTCATCGTGGAGCTCATTACTCACTGCATCTTTAGATGCTGGGACAGGTTTGATTCCTTTGGGCACAGGACCATCACGGGGTCTCTACTATGGGGACAAGAATCATATGGATCTTGGGGACCGGCGTCTGGCAGTCTCTTGGGACTGCTCTCCATAAGCCTGCAGGGTAAGGCGGGCAATGAGTCCCGAAAGAGCTCTGGAGACCCGGATGCAAATCCTTTGGGGTGTCACTGCCATCTGACAGCAGGTGAAGCTGGAAGTATCTGGGCCTTGAAGGGAAGATCCCTAGGCCCTGCCTGTCCCTCTCCATGCCCTCCCACCCCCACCGCCACTGACCTCCATGATGTCCTTAATGATCGGGGTCCACCGTGAGAGCTGGTAGGTCTGCTCACTGATGCGCTCCTTCCGTTCTGGCTTGCTCCTGCGACGCAACGTGGACTGAATGCAAACACACGCAAGATGAGACTGAGTCAGGGGTCACGTGGGCCCCAGGTGACCTTGCTGGCCTCAAGAGATTCTCTCCCAAGGACTCCCTTCAGAGAGGCAGCACTGGCAAAGAGTAATGAGTGGAAAAGCCAAAAATATGTGCCTTTTAAAAAGGAACCTGGAGCAAACTTGGTTCTTTGAGGCCATGAAAAATAGCAAATGTGGGCCAGATATTTGTGCCCTTTTAAAAACTCCAGGTAGTTAAAAAAAAAATAGTTGGGAGTTCCCTGATGATGTAGTGGCTTAAGGCTTCAGCGCTGGCGCTGTCAGTGCTGCAGCCTGGGTTCGATTCCCAGCCAGGGAGCTACCCATATACCAAAAAGCAAAAACAAACAAACAAACAAACAAAAAAATAGTTGATTATGGGAGAAAATACTACTTCAGGTATGACTTATTCTTTGATTTTGTTTCAACAGTACAGGATGTCCTGAAAGAATTGGTCCCTCTTGTGAAAAGGGTCTAAAAATGCCAGTTACAGGTCTCTGGTCTAGTGGCTTCAGAACAAAGGTTTTGGCTCCAAGATTCCAAAAGGAGTGCATCTCTATTCACAGTGGCCCAGTCGTGGAAACAGCCAAAGTGCCCTCTGAAGGATGACTGGCTAAAGAAGCAGAGGTACATATGCATGATGGAATATTACTCAGCCACAAGAAAAGGTGAACTAGGGCCATTTATGACAACATGGATGGACCCTGAGACCATCATGCAAAGCGAAATGAGCCAGACAGAGAAAAACCAAGGACCGTATGATTTCACTCATTTGTGGAACACAAAGCTAAAAGCAACAAAGACACAAAATCTCATGGACACAATCTACAGTTGAATGGTTAGTGGTCATCTGAGGGTAAGGGGGTTGGGGAGAAGGGACAGAGTCTCAAATATATGACTCTGGGTGATGAACACATTAACATGCACTGTAGAATTGTACACCTGGAACCTATATAATATTTACTAACCAATGTCACCCCAATAAATTTAACAATTAAAAAGCCCCCCCCCCCAATAAAACAAAAGGAGCGCATCTGCAACCTGAGCATCACTAACGTTGTTGCGTGGGCTGACTCCCTACAGGAAGAAAGTGTGCAGTGGGGCTCCGAGCGGGGCACTCTGAAGAGGGCTTCGCCTCTTCCTTGGGTCTTGAGCCCCTGCCCCGCCCCCCAAGCCTCTTCTAGAGCTCACTACAGGGTGGGGCTTGCAGACAGCCTACCCTGACACGGTCCTGAACTGCTGCTGGCACAGGAGACTCTAAGCGGTGGAACTGCTTGATGCCAAGTGCTGCTTCTCACCCCAGAGGAGAGGCTGAGCCCAGGTGTCCAAAGGCAAAGCCAGACTGACCCGAGGACCTGGTACGAGCCCTGTCATGGGTCGGTTCAGACACAGCTCAACGTCAATGGCTGTGCACCTCCTTGATGTGCATGTCTGGGCTGTGGGCACTGAGAAAACCTCCATTTCATTTACACCTCTGTATCTTTATGCCTCTACTTTTACCTGTCTCCCCTTAAGTAAGTTAGGGGAGAACAGGCAAGGCCCCCCAGCTCCCCAGACACAGGCTGCATCCTTACGTCTGTAACAATGGGCACTCCGAGGTGTGCCATGTTGGTGATGATCTCGCTGTCCTCCGGGGGGATCTGGGCATGCTGGATCAGCTTGTTCAGGTTTTCCTCAGTGATGCCTAAGAGAACGCAACCCTGGTCACCCCAACCACCACTGCACATCACGCACTCAGGAGCAGAGCCAGTCACTTGGGGGAGGGGTGCCCCTTCTCCTCAGGATTAGTGGAAATTCATCTGTTCATTGCATCAACTTTACGGTAAGATAAGGATGAGATCAGGACTCCATTTCCGCCCCAACCACTCTATCCCAGGCTGTAACTATTAGCAACTGCCCCTCGTGGTCTATGTTACCTCTCTGTCGCCTGCTTCTCAGCCATTCCTGCCACCCTTGGTCCACATCAAAGCTAACTTGGACAAGAAAGTCTCCGCCCATCTTTTTGCACAATGGACACTTATGGGCACGTATGATGTGGGTAACAATCAGTTACTTAAAGGCACAGATTACAAATGTGATGCAAGTTAAAGGCAGCTGGCAGATGTGCTCTAACAAATTGGCCACAAAGCACTCCTGCTTTAAGAGCTTGCCCTGCTCTCCCGTGCTCTGTCTTCATCGGCATGTCCCATACCACTGGTTAACCCCAGAATTACCCCAGAATTACTGCGGTGGGGGGGGGGGGATACTCAGCCTCTAGCTTCAACTGATGTGCTTGCATTACATTTCCCTAAACGTAGAGCCCCCAGGACCTTCTTGTCCAATACCATTTTCCATGTCTCTTCAACTACTTTCCCACCTTGTTTTCTCTCCCAGCTGCCCCTCCACTGCACCCCACCATTCCTACCATTCTTCAAGAAGATGTAGAGAAGGATGATGCGGATTTTGTCGTAAGTGCTGACGTTTGCATCCAGCAGAATGGGGACAATGGCTCTCATGGGGTCCTTGATCTTCTCCCCTTCAGCATCTGTGCCCATGGCCAGGTCCTACAGGAAGCACAGCACATTGGCCCCATTTCTGGTGACAGTCTGGACAGGTGGTAACTATTAGAGAGTTGCTGGTCTGCAGGTATCTGTAACCACAATGGTACTGGTGGAGTTAGCACCATTTTCCACAGCATCAGGGAGATTAAAGTTCCCAGTCTCACTTTGCAAACAGACACCACAATGATTTGCTGTCTTGGTAGGCTGTCCCCTTCAGGCGTGTGCTGGTGCTCCATCCTGGTAGGTCTCCTGGAGGCGTACGGCCCTGAGGAGGGCCTGGGGCTCGGGGACGCACTTCCCACAGGCACCGCGCTTCTGCATGGCTCGCCTCCTCCCACTCAGCTCCCGCTGGCACTAAGGCCACGCCTCTTCACTATGTGGGTGTTTATTCTCTGGTTTTAACCTTTCAACCACTTCTAGGGTGAGGAGGAGAAAAGGATGGGGCCCCAAGCCTGCAAATCCAACCCAGGGAGGTGAAGGAAGCGAGAAGGGCTGACAGGGGGACTGACGATGATGGGGAGTGACGTGAGCAGTTTCCCGGCCCCACACTGTGACCCAGCCGCAGATCCATTCTCGCAGGCCAGACACAGCTGCCCATCCAGAACCATTTGGGCTTGTTCTCAGACATGAGCAGCGGCAATTTTCTCTGTGGCTTTACAGAGGTTGCCTGAAGGTTCCCCGTTTCCTCTCGGGATCCCAGGATCTATGACGATTATGGGCTCGAGTTCATGGTCTCCTCCCAGTCTGGGCTGGAGGAAGGCGGGGTACCTCTGCCAGACCCTTTCACCACTCATCACGCCGCCAGCCTCAACAGACATTTGCTCAGCAGGACCCGCTTCTAATACTCTCTAAAAGTCCAACTAAATGTAACTACTTCAACAAACACTATTGAGTACTTCTGAAAAAAATTTAAATTTCCAAGAATTAATCCCAATGGCATGTTTACTGATGGAGTGATAATTCTCTGGATGGTCAAGTGCTTTTGGAGAGGACACCTTGTGCTCACCAAGATCACCTGTGAAGGTGACAGATTTTAGCAGAGCTGCTTCCCTGCAGAAGAAAGGCAGTGAGTCAGGGTAGGTCTTACACACCTAAGTGGAGCCTGTCACATCCAACCGGAAGACTTAAATCCTAGCTGCACACTGACAACCAGAGCTGCTTTTTCTGCGAGAAAGGACCTGCAGAGGCTTCAGGACCATTTAATGCCTTCTTTTCCCTTAGGAGCTGATCCAAGTAGAGTACTGTTATCACACTTGAAGAAGGGAGCGCCAGGATTACAGACTCCACACGGCACTCCTAGAAACTGGGGTAGCACTGTGATTTCCCTTTATGGATGAGCAAAATAAAGCAGAGAGAAATGGGCACATCAAACAAATCAGCAACAGAGACAGAACTCAAATCCCACACTCTTACAGTCCTGATTGTGATCAGTGAGGCTGTGGGCAAATTTTTGACCTGCTACTGCCTCTTTTAGCCTCTAGGTGTCCAAAGCCGGTGTGGCCACGGCAGGAGGAAATACATCCAGAATATAAAATCCAGTTGGCCCTGTCCAGGTAGGGCTCAGAGCTCCACACATCGCTCTTCAACCACTCCATTTCCCCTGCAAAGCCAGGCATGCACAGTCCAAACAGCACGGCACTCCAGACCAGTCTGGTCCCTACCATTGAGAGTGGACTGGCACTGGCTCCAGAGAGCTGAGGCAACACCGTCTAGCAGCTTTTCCCATCTCTATTTCCTATGATTCTGCAGGATGTTCAAGGTCAGATGTTACAGTGCAGCTGGGTAACTGGGCATGCAGGGAGGGAAGAAGTCCTACCTGCTCCACCCGGCAGAGCTTATCCACGGTGCCCTGGTAATGCTTCATGCAGTCCTCGGCCAGGTGCAGGTGGGTCGAATACTAGGAGAAAGCAGTTCGTGATCAGGGGATTGCTCATGGATTCATGTACCATCTACGGTGCATAAGCCCCGAGCGAGGCACCAGGAGTCTCTAGCCTCATAAAGGAGATGGTACATGCTTGGGCCAGCACACAAACACCACAAGGTAGGAAATTGTGTGTGTCAGGAGAGAGGAGCAAACCACATTCTAGGAGTGAAGAGGAAGGAGGAATGGATGCTTCATGGGGTGGGGTGGTATGATGGCTTCACAACATGGCTCAGTTCCCCATTCCTTGAGCATGGGCTGGATTGAGTGACACCCTTCTAACGAGCGGAGTGGAGGAAGTGATGTGTGACACTCCAGCACATAAAGGGCACTGTGACTTCCTCCTAGCTCTCTCTCTGGGGTCACTCACTCTGGGGAAGCCAGGTGACACGCTGTGATGACACTCAAGCAGCCGTGCACGAGGTACATGATGGGAGGAACAGGAAGGACAGAGAGAGAAAGATGGAGAGGAGAAAAGAGGGTCACAGGCAGTAGCTACGCCAGCTTCCATTTTTATCTAACCAAAGTTGAGGATGACTAAAAAGCTGTGGATTTCAATGAACCGATAGGTGTAGTGGGGCTATGCAAAGCCTTTTTGCAGGCATTTATGCCCACGATTGCAATAATTTTGGATCGCCATACCTTGCTGAGCTCTTTCTGGTACTGGGGCATTTTCTTCAGCATCTGGGACAGGTCCCGCATGGTGGTCTGTAAGGAAAGGACAGCACATGGTCTCATGCCATTGGCCCCGATCTAAGCGGCTGTGCCAGGCTGGCAGGCACAGGACCCTCAAAGCCATGCTCTGTACTCTCGAAATGAATCTGTTAAACACGGGTCACGTGTGTTTAGACTGCCAGCCACGTCTCTAGCTCAAAAGACTATTGGGCCAGATGCCGTGACTGTCTTATAGGTGCAGAACTGAACTCTGAAGCCTAGCCATTAGGTTTTATTTCTTGGACGGGAGAGACAGGGAACGCGTAATTCTTGCCAGGAAAGCAGAACCCCTGTCCATGCTGCTTTTCTGCGCACTCTGCTCAAGCACTCTTGGCCTCACGTCCATATTTCACCCCAGCAAGAGACTGCCGTCGTGCAGACAGGTGACAAGTAGGGACCAGGCAAGAAAGGCCGGAATCTGCCTCCTGACAGGTAAAACGCGTCTGCTTACTTCCTAACCATGACCTACCTAATCCCACTCACTTATCCAACAAAAATAGATTGAGTTACTACTACATGCCAGACACTCTCCAGTGCTGGAGATACAGAACAAACAAGACATGTCTGCCTCCACGGAACTCACACCTCACAGAGGAACCAACCAAGTGGCTAGTGCTCCTCCAGGGCAGAGTGTGGGTGCACAGAGCAGAGGCACCTCACGAGTCGAGGGAGGAATAGGGAAGGTTTCCCCCGCAAAATGATGCCTGAGCCAAGGGCCGGCACTTCACAGGGCAAGGCCTGGGCAAGCAACTCAGGTGTGGCCAGAGCAAGGCGGCAGGGACAAGACCATGGAGACAGCGATGAGACCGGAGAGAGCCTCTGGGACCTGATGACCCCGAAGACAGGTCCACAGGTGGAGCGTCGTTGCACAGGGAATGGGAAGTCACTAAATGGTGTTTAGCAAGGGAGTGACACAATCAGAGCTGTGTTTCCCAGGACTAAGATGGGGAAGCCACCTCTGATAACAGTCAGGATAAGGACAGGCCCGGGTACATTAGGGCATGAATTCTAATTCCACCACAAGCTCAAAAAGATTTCCCAGTTCTTCTGGCTTAAAATGAATCATGATCTAAAAAAAAGGAAATAGGAATCTTCAGCGTACAAAAACAAAATTCTCTATAAATATGAAAAAACAGGGCTCTGGATGTCAATCTGGAATGCAAAAATAAGACACAATCATTGTAGATGAAGAAGGACTATGACCCCCACTCCCAACTCCTTGTCTTACAAGGAGGACCTGTGCTTGCTGCCCCCAGAGGGACAGGAGGGGTCAGCGTACAGGGCACTGCAGCGTTAGCCCGCGCTTACCTTCTCTCCCGTGTTCATTCTCTTGCTCGAAGAAAAGTCTTTCAGAGAACGGGTGACTTCCCTGGAAGACAGAAGGAGGCAGCTAAGTTTCCAGGCAACCCCACGTGCCTCCAATGGGTGCTACAGCAGTAAAGCAAGATTCGTCCTTCAGGAAAATGTGGGGACTTCTCCTGCCAGTGAGGTATGCATGTACAGTGATTTTCTAAGAGGAGAGAGAAAGAGATATATTGTTTTCTAACTGATGTTCTAAACCAGGGTCTCCATAGTCGGGTGTATGATTCGAGCCGAGGGAAGAAATTAGTAGGACGTCTATTTGTGTTTATTTTACTTCTTCATCCTTTTCAAATTTATGTGTTTGTATATGCTGCAAAATTACACATTAGTGTAATAAAATATATATTTAATTCATGGACAAATTTAAATACTGGAATTGTGAATGGGAATTTTTCTAACACTGAGTGACCCAGAAAGTTCGGAGACCATTTCGAAACAACGGTGCTCACCGAGAACCTTTCTCTCTCATTCCTCCTTGTGATTTCCTAAGGACACCACCTACCCAACGGGGCAGAATGAGTCTTTCCGCAAAACACAGAATTGTTCAAGGACTTGTGACAGGGAGTTCCTGATGGTGTAGTGGCTTAAGGCTTTGGCACTGGCGCTGTCAGCGCTGCGGCCTGGGTTCGATTCCCAGTCAGGGAGCTACCCACATACCAAAAAGCAAAAAAAAAAAGAAAGAAAAAGAAACTATACATGAAACAATAAAAATTTTAAAAAATAAAAAAAAAGGACTTGTGACAATGTTTAGGTATTAGAAACATTCTGGAACATTTGCAGGTAGGTTCGGGGGATACAGACAGCAGTTCATGCTCAGAAATCGTAGGAACGGCGACAGGGCACGAAGACACACCCAGCTCTACGGAAGACCATTGGGGTGGTGGAGTCTGGATCTTTCAGTGGAACAAGCTGGCTTCACATGTTCAGCGTTTGGAAAGCATTTTGCTGAGAAAGCAACAAATGCTTTTCAAAAACACTAACAGCCCCCCGACACAGGACGGATTTTCTAACTTCCTAAAGTTGGGGCCGGAGCTCAGAGATCGAAGAGATTCGTCATCACAGGGCAGCATGCTAGGGACTGTGCCGAGGCAGGGAATTCATCCTCCACAGGGCTCCACCCGAGCTGTCCGGAGAACGCGCAGCCGCAGCCCAGACCACCGGGGACAGATGTTTTGCCCTGACGAGGGCGGGGAAAGGGGCTCTTACTGGGACACCTCTGCGATGTGCTTGTGGCGCAGCGCTATCCAGAGGTCGTCGTCCTCGTCCAGAAGCACTTCCTTCACCCGCGCCTCTCCTATGCCACTTGTCTCGTACCTAGAGAGGGGATGTCCCCACAAAATTCACCCAGTTCCCTCTGGTTTGTAACAGACTAGAGTTCACAGTCCTCAGCTGACAGGTGTCCACATGAATGACTTCACAGCCCCACGACCATCCCATGTGTCACTGTATCTGGTCTGCAGGATGAGCACTAACACGGCTGCAATTCCTTGGGCTGGGAGAAACCCAAAGCTCTACACAAGATCAACTGACTTGAAGTTCTATTTAAAAATCCTGAGGGTCAGCTGATAGGAGCGCCTCCTGAGTCACCTGGTTTAGGGCGTGAAGTCAGGATACAGGTGGGTTCAGAGTCACTTCTTAGGGACAAAGATCACGTTTGTCCCTCCCTGAGAAAGAATTAGGTACCATCCTCAAATGTGTGGTGACTAAATAGCATTCCGCAGCTACCTGCAACAGGCCCTCAGCATGTGCTTATATGTAGCATCACGAACATCTACAGGAAGGCAAGACTTACGGGGACCAAAAGGGAGAAGAGCAGAGGTTTCCACTCACGTACTTAGAACCTTCATCTTGAAACCACTACTTTTACGATCAATGTTGTAAAATGAACGACATGCGAACAATGCAGTGTTTCCATAAAAAGAAAGATTAGTTCTTGGAAATTGAATGAGCACATGTCCAAATTAAAAGAAACTAAAGATTGCTACCAAGGGAAATGTTGTTTATAATGAAGAAAACAGCTTCTCTGCAAATCAAGTTTAGTAAGAAACTCCTGTCGATATATTTTGTCATCGTATTTCATGACCAATAATTAAGAAGGTTCAGCTCTGAAAAGATGTGCACACATGCCCAAATCCACATATTAATACATCCCAGTGGGCTATAAACTGAGGTCATGAGAGCTGTGAACTAAAGATCTGGAGTTCTTGTTCTCCTCCAAAAGGGGCCTGAGTTCCTGGCCAGAAAGGCCATTGGATTTTGGGAACTCACAGAAAAGACTGCAGGTACTAACGCACCCACTTTTCCCAGGATTAATGACATCCTTTTCCTTAAGGTAGAGGTGTTTCTGGCCTGTTTGCAAAGCTGCAGTCCCTCTGGGCGCACTTACTTGTACACGTCATTCTCAATAGGCAGCAGGTCATAACTCATGGCCTGAAACGTCAGTTCATGCAGTACGGGGGAGCTGGGGTCGAAACCGCGGTCCAGGATCAGCAGCTGGGAGCGAGCCTTGTCTGGGCCCTGAAAGGAAGGACACAGGGAACTCTCAGGAGCCATCCCGACCCTGGGCAGCAGGATGTGAATTCGGAGGTCAAAGCTACTACAATAGCACTGACTGTAGTTCATTGACTGCTTGACAAGAACACCAGTAAACACCATGTGAGAATCTGATGTGTCTTTAGTAATGAGTGAGGGTCCCCTGAAGCAGATCCAAAACTGCAGCTGGGGTCCAAAGTGAGCTCACAATGGAGAGCACCACCTGGGTTCAGCTAAAAACAGGTGACCCATCAACCAGCCTGCCTGGGACTTTCAGTTTTAAAACCAAGATAACGAGGAACTCTGGGTCTTGACTGCAGTGGATACGTGAGATAAAATTAAACAGAACTCACTCTCTCTCTCTCTCACACACACACACACACACACACAGTACATGCACACACTAGTGACATCTGAAGGTCTGGAGATCGTACTAGTGTCCACTTCCTGGGTTGGTACTGCACTACTGAGGGCTCCCAGGATGCAGGGCTTTCAGTGCTAAAACTCAGAAGGTCCTGGCAAACAGAAACAAGTCAGTCACCCCGGCGACCCTGAACAGAATCTGATCAGCCCGCCCCAGGGCCTGAGCATTTCATTGGAGGCTGGCGTGCAGGAACAGTGGCACCCACGTACACTCTGTAAGCAACTGAGCTGTCCCCAGGACTGCCACCCATATAGCGGTCACCTGGCAAGAGAATCACATGATCCACATCCGGACTTACCTCCCCCATGGTTGGGTCATCGGCTTTGTAGGCATCGAGCTTGTCCTGGATTAGCTGAGCCAGCAGAGCGTTGTCCTTGTATTCTCTGACAGAGGAGGAGGGACACAAGGTGAATGGCCCCAGCACCCAAACGGTGGTGCTGACTGCCATCAGGGAACGGGGCAGGGCAGGGAGCAGAGGGCCAAGGGAGATGTGAGCTTCATCTACGTTGTCCTTCATGAGAAGATATCCATGTTACATGTACGAGGTCAGACAATGAATTTCACAAACACATCCTAGAAAAAGTGCTACATCCCCCCTTGCTGAATATCACTATGGTCATCTTCAAAGCACTCCCCTTGGGAAGCTGTGCACTGACACCAGCACCTGGTCTACCCTTCAAAGCAATTTTGGAACTCTTTTTCTGGAATGGCTATCAGAGCTGTCGTTGTACCTTGCCAAGGTTATGACACCTTACAGAGGTGTTTGTACAGTGCTGCCAACATAAGAGCACAATGGCAAGTCAGATTCTGGGTACAACGATAGCTCTGATGGCCATTCCAGAAGAGTTCCAAAACTGTTTTGAAGGGTGGACCAGGCGCTGGTGTCAGTGCACAGCTTCCCAAGGGGAGTGCTTCGAAGGTGACCGTAGTGATACTCAGCACTGAGGTAAGCAGCACTTTTTCTAGGGTGAATTTATGAAATTAATTGTCCAATTTCATATATTTTAAAAAGACAAAGAAAATACTTAGCTCAGTGCCTGGAACAAAAATAAGTGATTTTCAGGGGGTTCCCTGGTGGTGTAGTGGCTAATGTTTTGGCACTCTCACTGCTGCAACCTGGGTTCGATTCCGACCCGAGGAACCAACCAAAAAATAAATAAATAAATAAATAAAAATAAGTGATTTTTCTAGTTCCTTTTTTAGTTTTATCTAAATAGAAAGAGGTAGTCTTTCTATGCAGCTTCAGATAAACAAGCACACATCACCAGAGGGTCCTGACCATCTGTCCTTTTCCTGTGATCAGGCCTGCTGAGCCTGAGCCTCACCCATCTGCTTCTCACTTCCCTCACAAATTCCCTTGGGCCTTGTTTGTCCTGATGGCAAGTGACATTTCTGCAGGTCAAGCCAGAAGGAAATGAGCGAGAACCTCTGAACCTTTCCCCTTGGGTAAGCTGGACAGTATTTCCGGGGATGCCACCCACTTGTATGAAGGGTGTGGCTGCTGCCTGCCACCTGCAGCTCTGTGCCCAGCAGTCTGCCACTTCCTTGTCAGGAGATATGGCTGAGGCCCCCCTTTCTTAGGTCCCACCAGGACACCAACAATGGAGGACAGCCAGATCCTGGGGCAGACTGAGGGAGGCGTGTTTCTACGGCTCCAAGTCAGTGAGGCAGCAGGGTGGGTGGGACGCTGGTCCACGGCACTCCACGCTCAGGCCCTCCGCTCCTCTTGCAGTGGATTCTCCGCGCCTGACTCCTGCTCACACTCACCATCACGCTCCCACAGCACTGCATTCGCTCCCCAGTGACCCCCCCCCCCCCACGCTTTCCCACTGACGGCCACTGAAGGACATAATCCCAAAGCTGGCACGTGGGGCCCCCCAGAGGTGGCCTCCTCTCTCTCCACTGCCCTGCACACGCAGGATGCCAGACTGCCAATCCTTCTCAAACCTGCCCTTCGTTTTCCAAAGTCCACATTTTTGCTCATGTCAACAGCAAGGGTCAAGTGTCTACCAAAAATGTCCTCTGCTCCTCACTGCTCTACTGAGATCCAAACCTGTCCTTTAAGACCTCGCTCTCCTCTAGTCTGAAGCCCTTCTGGAGCCTCTCAGCTTGCAGGGCCTTCTCCCCGCTGGGGATGCCCAAGCCTGTGGCTTGTCTGTCCTAGGGCACTCATTTCGCAGGGCTGACCCTGCAGGTGTGCGTTGCTTATGCACACCTATGCTCGTACTTTACCTGCCCTCCCAGGTCAGGGTCTCCTGAGGGCAGGGGCTGTGTCCTCAGCACTTAGCCCACAGCAGGTCAGTGATAAGGGAACGACTATAAAAATCTGAAGAATGTGTCCTTTAGAGAATGATTCTCTTTGTATTTTATTCTACTCTGAAACATCTGCTGCAAAGATGATACTTTTTTTTAAAGGTCAGAAAGAGATTAAAAAAACACAACTATAGGAAACCCGGGTTGCAGTTATATAGGGGTTCACATTTTAGTTATTCAATCACTTACATGTCACTCCCTTTTCTGTATGTATCACATTTCACAGTGAAACTTAGAAAATAACAAAACCATTAGAAGCTCAAATCCAGACCCTCCTGAGACAACTGCCCAAGGAACCGTAGGGCCAGAGGCAGGGTAGGGGACAGTCCATCACTCGGTGGGCCAGTGGGCCACCTTACCCCCGGTACCGCACAGCCGGGTACTCTTTCAGGGTGGCACACAGAGTCGCGATCTGCTCTGCCAGGCGCTCCAGTATCGGATTCTTCATCTGAGCCTTGTGGGGACTGTAGAAGCTCTGGAAAGAGTCAGCAGAGTCCAGGGAATATACCTGAGGAGGAGGGAAGGTGCACATATATAGTGTTTGCCTCCAGGAATGACGGGCTGTCAGAGGTTCCTCCAGTCCTGGCAATGAGCCTACAGACCACGTTTACTCTACAAACGCGTGGGGTGTCTGTTGTCCCAGGCGAAACACTTGGGGACTATGAGGGACCAGGACACAACCATCCTCGAGGAGTATGTAAAGGGAGGGCAGACACAAGATAATAAACACGAGGAAAAGTAAATCTTATGGTATGTGAGAAACCGGTAAGTGTCTGAGAAAATAATGAAGCAGGGAGTGCTGGCCATCAGCCAGGAAGACAAGGCCTCCTTGAGGAGGTGACTTGAATGTGTGAGCAAGGGCTGGGAGGAGGCGAGGACTTTCTCACCGGCAGGGGGCCCTCCAAGCTGAGGGCATGGCTCGGGCCAGGGCCCTGAGGAGGCCGGTGAGTGCCAAGGGGCTGATGGACAGCAGGAGGCCAGGAGGAGGGTGGGAGAGGAGCTTAGTGTCAGACCTCAAAGGCCATTATCAGTTTAGTAAGTGAGGAATGAGCTAGAAATCCAGCTGTGGCTATGGGCAAGTAATGGAGCTTTTTTATTTTAATCATTTCCTATTCTCAAGAGTATGTTCTGGGAGTTCCCTGATGGTATAGTGGCTAGGCTTCAGCACTGTCAATGCTGTGGCCTAGGGTTCGATTCCCAGCCAGAGAATTACCCACATTAAAAAAGAAAAAAAAAAAAAGAGTATGTTCTGAGTATTTTTCTTTTTTTCTATTCTTTTCCTTTGGAGAGTTTAAAATTTCCTCTTACACTACCTAGCCTACCAGCTGTCAGTATTCTCTCAGGATCCCATTTATGTAATGACCTTGGTCTTCTGGGCAAACTTGAGGCTTTTAAAATAAAAGTTTATTACTTTTCAAAAACCCATGAAACATAATACAGTTGAACATGTTAAAGTTGGGTTCGGTTCAGTACAAGTGGTCACAGGGCTCACACAGAGCAAGAAAAAGATTCCTGCCCTCAGGCTGGGGGCAGGCGTTAGGCCCAAAGGGGTTGTCTGTAACTGTTTACACTAGTTTTTCCACCCTTCACTCTGGTGTCTGGAAGCTGAACTACAAAAATCCAATATGCCACAATCATTTTTTATGTCTACAAGATGCGTAAAAGTCCTTGTTAAAATACTTGTTAAAATACTAAGATATAAATTTTGTATATCCTCTCACAACAGCTCCACCTTTACTGATTTAAGAATGTTTCCGGGGGTGGGGGGTGGGGAGGGGTTTGCTGCCAGGCATTGGGCATGTGAAGTGTTAATGGCTAATGACGAAGGCTGCCATCTGTTCTCTGAGCACCGGACAGGCTGAGGTTATCTCTACATAAAAACAGTCTCCTTCGCAGCAGATGGGCATTGGCTGATCCCTTCCCATCTCCCCTTCCATGCCCCTTCTGGATTGGCTACCTTTTGGTTATTCAGGAGTCAGCCAATTGGCGTGAACGCTGTGGGCAAGGAGATATGTACACAAAGAAAGGCACAATGGCTGAAAAAGAGTAAGAAATAACTGGAGAGTAAGATGAGGGCCAGGGCAGACCCCTGAGGAATACTGCCTCGTTCCACTACACAGGCGTCCACTTACAACGCCTCGTCCAGCCATTCTTCCCTCCCCCGTCCTCTCAGAACCTGCCAGGGCTCCAGACAGAAGAAGGGTGCCGAGCCCCTGCGCGCCCCCCACTCAGCCTCACCTGGGATTCGTAGGGGAGGAAGGCAATGTTGATTTCCGTCAGCGTTTTGATGACTTTGGCTGCTCGAGATTTTACCAGCTCATTAAACAGGGCATCTGGACAAGCTGCAAGAATGACAGAAGGCAGGGGGTTACCCCGTCCACTTGCTGGTTCATTTCCACAGGCATACATATCAGGTGGATTCTTTACTTATTAGGATTTTTTAAAGGTAAAAAAGAAAGTTCATCGCATTCTAAAATATCCTCTACCTCTAGGGTAGAAAAGGAATAGAAAACCACCTACACAATGCACTGTAGAATTGTATACCTGAAACCTATATAATCCTTGCTAACAGATGTCACCCCAGTAAGTCTAACAATAAAAATGAATTAAAAAAAAAAAAAAAAAGAAAACCACCTACAAGGCCCACAACACAGAACAGGGAAGCAACGGGCAATAAAGTCTGAGATACTGAGAGCTAATAAAACCTAATTTCTGCTATCAAGGAGAGGAAGTTTAAAAAAAAACTGTAGGAGATTAAGAAAGTATATGGAGGGGATTCCCTGGTAGTGGCTAAGGCTTCGGTGCTGTCAACGCTGCAGCCTGGGTTTGCTTCCCAGCCAGGGAACTACCCCCTCACCCCAAAAAAAGAAAGGATGTGGAAAAGGTCTGTAATATAAACAAACACCACATATCAGACATGCTTATGAAAAATAAAGCAAGTAAAGGAAAATAAAATCACTGGGAAATGTGACGCAGGCAGTTCCCTGGGCCCTCTCGGGAACTCAGCTCATCAGCAGACCCAGTTGGTGGGGAACCATAAAGTCTTGTGACTCTCCTGGGCCAGGCACATGGCTGCAGGGTTCCAGAAATGTGTTATTGGTTTATTATGACTAATGCCATCCACCTGCTCTCTTTGTCACCCACAATCAAACAGTATGAAATTTTTCTTTGTAAGAACCTTTCCCTACTCTGTCAGTGGTGAATGTTGTGGAATTTTCCTAGAGAGAACACTGGAGAAACTGTTATTATTGTACACTCTTTGGCTATCCAGCCCACTCCTCTCTCTAGATTGCAAGATGCTCGTGCACTGGGCTCTATTCACACAACCTCCATGAAAACAACAAAACGGGCCAGGACAGTGAAGCAGTTCTATCTGATATGGAGACCACCACATGAAGTATCTTTGTGGTTGTAAAGCAGATGGAAATACACTATAGTTTATAAGGGTATCTGCAAGTCTAAACAGCAAAACACCAAGGCTGGCCTTGGGAAATTCTTCTCAGCATTAAACCCTCTAGTCCTAAGAAGAGGTGCTATTTTTCGTCAAGAAGGAACGCACAACCTAGTAGGTTTGTATTTGTGTGTGCTTCTTTTTGTCTCTTATGCAATTTTCCTTCTGAAAAGAAAATAAAAGATCGGGACACACATGGCCACAACACACTTCTTCCCTGTTGCCCTGGCTTGTTTTGGGTTCAGCCTTGCCACACAGAAATGCTAACCAGGAAGGGCAGGGAGACATCAGACAGCCATACTTACAGTCAGTAAAGAAGACATGCGCAGCCCGGTACTTAGCCGTGGGTGGGTCCTTAAAGTCATTGATGAGAGAGCGGACAGACTGTGGAGAGGGAGAGAGAGGGAACTGAATCCAGTTATAGAAGCAAATGGGACTAACATCTGGACTGGGCTTTGAAGCCAATTGCACAAAATAGTGGGGAATTCTGAGTGTGTAATTCTAACTCATGTTTGGCCATAACTGAGTCCCAAGGACTTGAAACTAGGATTATTTCAGAATTTAGATAACAAAAGCCCTCTAGAGCTCATTCCAGAATGACAGTGTCAGTTTCTTGGAGCCACAAGTCGAGTTCCTAAGAAGAGACCCACAGAAGAGGAAACTGGCCAGAAACCTTCCAGGAGATTCATATTGATGAAGTTTGGGCAATTTCATTGCATCTGCAGAAGTTTCTATATAAGCTAGCTTTTAAAAGTGAAAAGAAAGTCTGAAAACTTGGAGGGAACTTACATGGATTGAGAGACCTAAGACAATTATCAACCAAGAGCAAGGAGGTGGATCTTGTTTGCATGCGGATGTAAACCAACCCCCAAAATGGTAAGACAGGTAAATCGGAACATTAATCGGATATGGATGAAATGAACCCAAAAGCATAAAATACCCAAGTTCGGAAGGTGGCTCCCTAACTAGATGAAGTGGATCCTCAGTGAGGGAGAGCAAGAGGGAAGCTAGAATGATCTGTGCTGGCTTTCTGGACAGTGCGGGATTTCAGAAAGCCTAATGCTCCCCCCACTCCTCCCTGCGCCCCTCCCACCCCCTCTGTGCATTGCAGTGTGTTAAATGTGTGCTTAACCCAGTAACGGGCAGACACTCTGTGCCCTGCAGACACCAGGCCCCTACGAGTAACCTCGGCCACAGCTCTTCTGCGGGGAGGATTTACCTTCTCAGACGGAGTGATGAGATACACAGCCTCCAGGCTGGGCAGTGGTTCCCTGCACTTGTTGATATCTTCCACAACTAGACAACAAAACAGCAGCCCACAGTGAATAAGAAAACACAAATGGTGACCATAAAACTGGAAGTAACAGATACAGGCCACCTGGGTCCTGGTGCAGTAATGGGGGGGCGGTGTCATTTGTCCCTTCCTTAGAGTTACCACATTCCACTGTCCCACAATGTTCAAGATGTTAGGAAACCTGAGCCCACATCACACTAAACCTCTTTCACTTCCCATTTCGGTTTAAGTAAATCCCCTGATCTGTTCTATTTGAAAATGGAAAAATGCTACCTCATTCTGTCAAGAACAGTCATTTGTGTCTTCCTTCAGTTTTTTTCTCATCTTCCCTAAATAATCCCAGTTTCTTCAGAATTTCCATGTTGGGCTTACTTATCAACCATTGGATCAGTTTATCATTTTCCTCTATGTAGCAAATGAAGACATTCCAAACGTGCCTTCTGTATAAGGCTATCCCTCTCCATAGTTCAAAGACTAAACATTATGTTTTGGTAAAACAAGCCAGGGGCTTCTGGGTTACATGTTTCTTTTACGGTTGCATCAGCCACTTCCCCTGAAAAGAAGAGCTTTGGGACAGTCATCATCTTACTAGTCACCAGACAGAGCTTAGAGTGTTGCCTACACTGTCCTGCCCCCCGTTATGGAGAGAACAGTACTCTGGTGCCATCCTTCCTAGGGAGGTAATTTACGGAAATAAAAGCATCACTTGAGAAGTCTTATAACATTTATAAAGATTTTGTACCCCAAATAATGTTGAAATTAATGCCAAAATCCCACAACCATCTACTTCATCAATGGTGGTAGATTTTTTAATCGCATAGGCCTAGAATCATCCCACCAAAAATATTTGGGGATTCAACACAGGATTGCTAACTTATACATTTTGTCAAGCAAGGACATTTTTTTTAAAAGCCACTTTGGGGTAGGAAAAAGTCTGTGTGCAGGAGGGGAGTGCGGAACCTTCACATGCCATGGGAAGTCAAGAGACAATGTCTAACATCAATGAATCAAGAGACAGTAGTATAAGAATTTATTTAGAAATATCGAAAATACCACCAGAAGAGCAGAGTGATCTGGTGTGATGGGCCCTGGAGGACGAGGGAAGGGGAAGGAGGGCAGGGTGCTGCGGCTGCTTTGTCAGAAGCTCATTAGCTCCATCGGGCTTTTCTTTCCCTTAATTTTGTGCATTTTTTGCTTTGATAGAGAAAAAAGAGTTTTAAAAAAATCAATGAAGAAAATAACTTTGTGAGCTCAAAACAGGGGCAAGCCTGGTCTTGGATCTCCGAATAACAAGAAGTCACACTAAAAATTACACTCTCCCGTTTACAGAACTATGCTTTGGGTGACAGACAAACTAGATTTGGACATGTGCTTTTAAAAATGAAGGAATCACATCCAAGGTGTGACTGCACCCCCCAAAATTAAATCTACGAGGGCTGTCCGGAAAAAATCCAGCCATTGCCAATATTACATTGTCATAGTAAATGGCTGGATACTTTCCAGACAGCCCTCATATATTATATAACATAGAATTTAATCAATAAGGAAATCCACAATATATTATCAGCATAATTTTACAATTTAAAAAATTATAACACCAGATAATGGGAAAGACATAATCTTAGACTAAAGAACAAATCTTTAGATTAAATTCATTTAGCTTAATGAAAACCTCCATGCTCCGTGTTTTCCCTCCTGTAACTGTGGTATAGTAGTAATTCCGACAAAGACCAGCCACAGTCTGTGAGCCACACATCATATACAGTCGTCCACAGGGGGAAAAATTATCAGTTTAAATATTGCAGTCTGGTGAGTGTATAGCAATACCTCATTCTGGTTTTTTGTTTTGTTTTGTTTTCTGGCTGGTTCCCTGAGCGGGGATCGAACCCAGGCTGTGGTGGCGAAAGTGCCGAAGCCTAGCCACTAGACCACCAGGGAACCCCCTCATTCTGGTTTTAATTGCATCTCCCTGACCACTAACGTGGGTGGGCAATTTTTCATGTGTTTATTGCGCATTTAGATTTCTTGCTTTAAGTACCTGTTCAGATCTTTTGCCCATTTTTTTTCTATTGGATGGCCTGCCTTTTTTTTTTTCTTGATTTAGCCTTCCTTTTGGCATCCTTTAACAATATTTAATAAGCAGCTAGCCTTGGGTCTCTCTCAGGAACTTACAGTCTTACCACCCAGGTTGTTGGAAGAATCTAAAGTCAAGCGAAATAATAATGAACAGGGAGGAGGAGAGCCTGGCACAAAGGGAAGGCATGAGCGTCACTCAAGGGCAGAGGAAATGCTGCTCACTTGTGATCCCCTCAGTCATGATGTCCGTCATCTTGCAGCAGGAAGACAGCATTCTCATGCTCAGCTGATCGACCACCAGCACCTGGAAGCAAGGAGACTGGCTTATGGCCTGAATGGCACCTGCTCTGACCCTCCCACCTGCTTACCACGTCAGACTTCAAAAAGCCCCAGAAGTACAGAATATTGGGTTACTGATATTTCCTATGGGTCACAAGTTTGCTGAAATGCAATGCTAGCTTTTTTCTCCACACCCACACCTAACCTTCTAGGAGTTAGAGTTTGCTCTCACTGACTTAATTTTATAAATTTAAAAAAATTTTAAGTTTTCATTTTCCATGATAAAATAATTACTCATTAAAAAAATTTATCTATAGCACCCATACTCTAGATAACAGGTTTCAGGTAAGATTCTGTATGAATAAGAGTTCCATTGATAAAACACCCCACCAGGTGATCTTTCAGATAAGTTTTATGACCTGATGCCTTAACCAGGATTGTATAAAATGAGAGGCAGCTCAAGAGTACCTTTCCTCTGTACTATCTGAACACAACAAAGGTCCTCATTCCCTGCCTCCAACTCTCCCCTCAATGTTAACGATTTGGACGTGAACTCACCTTTAAAGCCATAAATTGTACTCTACTTACCTTCCACTCCCCCTTCTTCTTTACCTTCTTTATCACATCATGCATGATCTCTAAAAAAAGAGAAGGAAAGGGAGGAAGGAGGGAGGGAGGGAAAAGGAGAGAAAAAAAGGAAATTTAATGGTGTTTCAAGGACTTTTAATACCTGCCTAGTAGACGAGGTTGTTTCCCTTTCATGGGCTTTCTTCTCTTTGTTTGAGCCATCTGTTTACTGAGCCATAATCAACCCACTGTAAAGACAGTTCTCTTTCTGTTTCCTTAATTCAGTAGTTGTCAAACTTTTTGGTCTTAGGACTCCTTTACACACTAAAAACTGAAGGCTCCAGAGAGGTTTTGCTTATGTGGGTAAATATCTATTGATATTTTCCATATTAGAAATAGTAAAACTGAGAAATGTTTAAAAATTTATTCATTAAAATAACAATAAGCCCATTATATGTTAACATAAATGGCATTTTAATGAAATGTAACTATATTTTCACAAGAAAAAAAAATATATATGTATATATATATATATTTTTTTTTTTTTTTTTTGCTTTTTGGTATGTGGGTAGCTCCCTGGCTGGGATCGAACCCAGGCCACAGTGTTGACAGCGCCAGCGCCGAAGCCTTAAGCCACTACACCATCAGGGAACTCCCAGAAAAAATATTTTAGTGAGAATACTGGCTATTTTTTTTTTTTACACTTTTGCAACTCTCTTTAATGTCTGGCTTCCTAGAAGACAGCTGGATTCTCCTATCTGCTTGTACAATCTGTTGTAAATCATGTAACATCTGGAAAACTCCACTGTGCACCTGTGAGAGAACAAGAGTGAAAAAGGCAAATAACGGCCCATTATGAAGACAGTTTTTATCTAACGGATGCCCAAATGCATCTTGAGTTTCAGAACCACTGCCTTAAATTGAGTGGGTAAAAGGCTGTGACAATACCCCAGGCCACATGAGCCCCACTCAAGCTCCAAAACCAGATGGGAAGATCAGCTGAAGTCTTTCCAACCCCCAAATTCCCATTTTGGTAAGCACCAGTCTCCATGATGTGCCCCCCACACAAATAAACCCATCCATGCAAGTTTCAAAGGAAAGAGCATTTTGCCACTCTTTCTAAACCCGGGTAATAAATAGGCCAGCAGTTGTCTTTAGCAAGTATGTTTCAAACATGTAAGTCATTCTCTAGAACACAATGGTTCCTAACTCTGCTTTTGACTATCTTCAATAATTGGATGTATCATAAGTGCATTTTCAAATGTTTAGGAACTGTATTCCTGATTGTTAAAAAACACATTCACCGCAGTAAACTTGGAAAACACAGAAAAGTATAAAGAAGAAAATACCATGTATTACCTGTGTACTTCCACAAAACCTAAAAGAAAAATCCTGCCAGCTGGGAATGCTTAACAGTTTAGTTATTTCCTACTAGCTTCTTCTACCCACCTTTACATAGCTAAGATGATGCTGTCTATATAAGTATTATGCTTTTTTTTTTAACGAACTCATTCCCCCAGGTTCATAAAAATGCTTCTTAGGATTTTAAATGCCCTCATAGTAGTCCACAGTTTAATCAACAATTGTCTCAATAGCCATTGAGATTATTTCCCATGTTGTAGTGCGGTGAGAAGTGGGAACAAATACACCCAATAACAGAGTGCTGATAAGTAAATTTGGTTATGTTTGTACAATGGAATACTATGTACTCGTTACAAACAAGGGGATGGGAAACTACATATTCATTTGCTCTTTCATTCAGTATCATGTGTTGAGTAACACTGTTTGCCAGCCACTGGACTCAGCACCAGCAGTGAACAGCAGGGCCCCACACGGCCTCCAGTGGGGCGGAGGGAGATGATTGGTGGGCTCAAAGATTTGGCGGCAGAGGTGACGCGTTTCCTCGTTGGATGAGGTCATTGGCTAAGAGTGGGCAGAAGGGTGCTGTATATGGAGAGTCTGAAGAAAAAGGTACCAAATATGTTTCCAAAGACTGGGAAGTAAATTTACCATGGAGCTGTATTAGCATTTCTGGACAGTATTGGGGCTAGTTTGAGGTTCATGACCATGAATTTAAAGTGATTCATGGCACCTCAACTGTATGACCTTTTCCTAACATTGTTCAGCTGTCTAGGAGAAAGCCAGGAAGGAAAGAAGAGTTGGTTTTAACTAGGGTTAGTGTTTGCCCAGGTGAGTGCAACAGAGGGGGGAAATGCGCAAAATGTTTGGGGGGGGAAGCATGCTACAACTATTTTTTAAAAGTATATATGCATGGAAAACATCAGAAAAACTTACACTGAAATACTGTTTGTGTGCAGTTGAGATTATTAATCTTTAATTACTAATTTGCATCTTTGTATGTTCTCCCAAGCTTTTTTATTGGGTACCTACTACTTTTTGTAATAGGAAAAATGCTCTAAAAATAATGTGTCCGTGAACGTCCTTGTGCCCAGGGCTCTTCTCTGCACAGATCATTGTTAGGAGAGCTCTCTGGGCATGAAATGAATGGGTGAAGCGTGCAGGCATTCATGACTCTCCAAATTAACATCTAATGGATAAAACAATACCTTGAGGTTTCTTTATTTTAATCTTTGCTGATGTGTCAGCAGAAAATGGTAGATTTCACTATCTTATTTGAATTTGTTGTGTTACCGGAGATAAACTCTCTCTCTCTCTCTCTCTCTCTCTGCTACTACACAAAGTAGTTAATTCACTAACTTTAAATTCAAGTCACCTTTTGATGGGGAAGAGAGAGGTAGAATCAAAAAGTATCACAAGCAGTGAAGACGGAGTACGGCGTCACAGCTGCAGCCCTTCCTGCCTCCTGCTCCCAACTTCTCGGACATATGTTTGTCGTGGGTGTTGTTAACAGCCCATTCTAATCCTGCCCTACATTTTTCTAATCCAATCCTGAAAAGGAAACAAGGATTAGAGTCCACTTTAGCATTATGAGAATCAAGTTGCTTGGGCTACTTCCTCACAAATAACCCCTGGCAACCACATTCCATCTCCCTTGTAAGTTTTCTTTGTGTGAAAAGAGAATAAAGCCTCTGAGGTGGGTCTCATTTCTTCATCCCAAATCATGTGTATCTACAGCCAGAACATAGCTCCACCACTCACTTTGTCTACACAGACAGGACAAAAGAGACCAGGGAGCTTCGACTTCTCCATAATCATGGCCCTGGTGCACCTCACTCATAGCCAAAGGGGTAAGAAAATAGGTTCCTTCTCAGCTGTATCCTCTAGGTCCTGGGTGACTCCCAAACTCAACAAACCCCTCCCAAGTCCTGAGAAAAACAGTAGGTGTTTTCAGATTATCCAGGACATCCTCAGGTATACCTGATATACCAACTAGAGTCCCTCCCCACCACCACCACACTGTGTGAAGCCCTGTCCTTATAGGCCTGGCACCCATGACCATCCTCTGCAGTGACATGTCAGGACACCTGAGCCCAGGGAATGGCCAAACATCTGAAACAGCATGACTGATATCAGACGGATTGGAAGCTTGGAGAAATGTGAGCACCACCAAAGTCCTTGAAACACTGGGAGATTGCAATGGTCTATGCCCTGTAGCCCCAGCGAGCTCCACGCTGTCCTGAACACATGTACCAGCACTCTGTCCCCAGGCTGGCAGAAGTGCCTCCATTCTGCTGAGGGCTTTCAGGAATCTGAACTCGGGCCACAGCTGCCCTCTCTTTTACCAATCCAAAGTACAGAGAATTTCCAGAGCAGTTCTTCTAAAAGAATAAAACCTCTTGAATAAACCCCAGCGGTGGGAGGACAATGCTAGTTTCTCAAAGGTTATCCACACCCCTCACGATGAAGAAAAAGTTCCAAGAGAAGCACTAGAGTTAGACAGCCTAGGGAAAGCCCAGAGTCAGGCATCTGCCAGCTACGCGGCAAGTTTCAAACACTTTAAACTTCCCTTTCCCTATCTGCAGAATTAAAATTACAATACTTAATGACCTGTTGTGAATATTAATGAGATTAAGTGCCTAGTATAGTGCCTGGCACATATGAGGCTTTTAACAAAAGGTACTGATTGTGATGTCACTATAAAAATGTTATTCATACAGACAAGGAAATAAGAAAATTATGACACATTACTTCCAGCAATCAAAATTTTTCATATAATGTAAAAACCCTATTAAAAGGAAATACATATTGAGACTACAGCTTTAAAATAATCACAGAATATTTAAATAGCAGACTTTAGGTATTTCACCAAAAACTCTGACCCACAATACACGTGACACATTTTGGAACAGTGGCACCCATGAGCCAATGTGCATAAACCTCAAACGTAAATATAAAATTGAGCGTTAAGAGTCCTTATCTCCTGCTGAGGGGACAGACACTGACCTCTGGTTACCCAGGAAGAGATGTGCTAATGCTGAAGCCAAAGTGGGGCCCAGGGGAAGCAATACATTTCATGTCACGACACAGGGCACAAGACGGTATTTTTAAATTGCTTTTACTTAATGTTCTGAAAATTCACTAAGAAAACAAAATGAGGTGTAATATTGATAAGAAAGATGCAGGATACCTGCCTGCAGAAATCATGGGAACCAACTGAAAAACTATCAGAAACATGAGATGTTTAAGAGAGGCGGCAGGTACAAGATAACTGCACAAAAACCAAGAGGTGGGGTTCCCTGGTGGCGTAGTGGCTGGGCTTCGGCTCTCTCAACGCCGCGGCCCGGGTTCAATTCCCAGCCAGGAAACCACCAAAAACAAAACCAACCAACCAACCCAAGAGGACTGACTGGCAACAGTAACCAGTTTCTAGGAAGACCGCTCTACCCCCACTGTTTCCCAGCACGTCCTGGGCTGGGACCCTAGTCTTGTCCATGCGACCTGCTCCCAGTTGCTCTGGAGCCAAGAGAAGCCCACGCCTCCCCGACGGCACCTCGGCACCTCGTATCTGAAGGCTGCAGCCACAGCTCTGCATGTCTTGCTCTGGGGTGAAGACTCTCCTTGCTAAACAAACGCATCTTCCCAGGACAGGACAGCTGGGAAGGTTCAAATACAGAAAAACAAGCCCCCCACCCCACCCCCAGGACTCTCAAGATCCTTCCCCTGAAATGCCCATTTATATGTAAACTATTGGTAACCTAACTACAAACCATTTTAATGTTTGGTCTTTATGTTGTTTTGAATAATTTAGAAGTAGCACATCCTTGCTGAAAAAGTCCAACCATAGAGAGACATATAAATACAAGGTAAAAGTGCCCCTGTACCCCGCTCTGAGGGAAACAAGCGCAGGGGGCACCCTTCCAGGCCCTTCTCTGGGCACGCACAGGCCGGGAGGGAAGACAAGCACTACGCTCAGGGCTCCTTGGTTGGGGAGGTAAAGGAACGTTCAATGAGTCTGCCTCTTTGGTGCTTAAGAACTTCACATTGGAAAGAACTTCAGAGGTCACCTAAGGCCAGAGTCTAAGTCCCTTGTCTGAGAATTGAGATATTCTCTGCATACCACAGCCACAGCGTGGGCAAAGCCTCTAACGGGTCAGTCCAGAGTGAGGCGACACGGGTCTCTGGATCCCTGTCCAAATGCTTTTCCCACTACATGTGCACATGTCCCTCAGGACAGGCGTGGACTAGACTGTGAAGTTCAACCCAAGCGTCCTTTTCTCTGTTATGTTGCCATGACACCTTGACACAGCGAAGCGAAGTGATTCGGATTGGTTTGGAACCAGATGGTTATGGTTCAAATCCCTGCTCCTCCATTTACTAGCTGTAACTTTGGGCAAGTTACTACATCTCCCCAACTGTAAAATGGGAGTGACCACACATGCCCCATAGTTATTGAGAGGATTAAATGAGATAAAGTGTGTAAAGCACCTGGTGCAGTGCTTACAATGGTACTTAACACTGTTGGCTGTCACCAGCACCATTAGCCTCTATTTTAAAGAGTATTTGACCTTCCTAATAAGGAAGAATCTAATAATTTCCAATTATAAGATTGGTTTCCAATTATTAGATTAGTTTCTAACTGCTCCTCCATGGAGTTTACGTTTTCTGGTTTCTTTCTCTGTGTTCACTTGTTTCATCCAAGGATGATTTATTGAACACTTGCTAAGGGCCAGACATCCTTCCAACATTGGAAAGGCCACGGCGAACAAGCTAAACAAGCCTCCTACACTCACGGTTTTATACCTGATAGGGAAGGGAGAGAGAGTCGATAAATACGAGGAAATAAGATCATTGTAGAGTAAGTGCTCAAAGGAAACTAAACGGGTTAATGAACTAGAGTATGAAGGAGGCTCAGGAGAAGGTCCTCTGAAGAGGTAGCAAGGAAGAACCAATCCTGTGAAGATCTGGGGCAAGTTTCCCAGGTACAGGGAGGGCAGGTGCAAAGGCCCCAAGTTGGAATCAAGGATGGGACGGGCTAGAAATGGAGAGAAAGCAGGATAGGGAGACCTAGTGAGCTCAGTGAGGGAGACAATGGCTCAGGATGCACTCGGAGAGATCGCCCGGAGTCTCACTTAGTCTTTAAAGCAGTAACTACTGGCCGAGGAAGGACTCCACGAGTCTTTCCCTGTACGCTGCTCCTTCAAACCTTCAAATACGACAGCTCCCTCCCTCCCCATCCCTGCACTCTCACTCCCGCCCATCTCCGGCATCTGGCATAGAACGATGACTTAGCAGATGCCTGCTGAGGAATGAATGAGTCCCCTGAGTGGCATCAGTCAGCAGTGCTTGCTGGGAGTGAAATGAGCAGTTCTGTTCGCGGTGCCGCAGGGCTGAGGAAGGTGGCTCCGCCAGGGGCTCTCCACACCACCTACACACCCCCTCGCCAGCCACCACTCTCCTGACACTCCTGGATCCAGCACTCCCCGTTCAGAGATCACTGTTTGAAGAAAAAAAAAAAAAAAAAGCCTCCGAGATTCTCTCACAGGGACTGCTGGGGAGAGAAATCTCTTTTTTCTTGAGAAACATGACAGGCAAACTATGACTATTCTAGCCAATACACATTTGCAAGCCAGAAGGATCTAGAAAGGTTTTTCCCCGTAACTCTCCTTACTCAAATTCAGTGAGGAGTGTGGTGTTATGTGAATGTATAGATACAAATGCCTGGGCCCAAACTTTCTGCCATCTTAACATTTTTCTATACACTATTTTTTTGACCAGGGTATAATTGAAATATCACAACCTTAGCTAAAATCTTTTAAAAGTTCAC
>PVJL010005607.1:91411-105547 GCA_004026885.1 Lyroderma lyra
AAAAAAAAAAAAAAAAAAAAAAAAAAAAAAAAAAAAAAAAAAAAAAAAAAAAAAAATTACTCATAATAGTAGTAGTAGCTAACATTTATCGAGGACTTACTATACAGAATGCACTGTCTTATAAGTTTTAATGCACTCTCTCAGTCAAAGCTCAAAGTGACCCTCAGAGATTAATTATTACAATCACCTCCTCTTATAAAGGAGGAAACTGAGGCCTCAAGTACCTAGCAATTGAACAATAAAATGCATAAAACTATATGAAATCTATGGAGGATAACCTCCCCCCAAAAAAGTATAAAGCAATTTCTTTTCTGGGGGGTAATTCCCTGGCTGGGAATCAAACCTAGGCCATGGTGTTGAGAGCACCAAAGCCTAGTTACTACACCACCAGGGAACCCCTATAAAGCAATTTCTTGGGAGTTCCCTGATGGTGTAGTGGCTTAAGGCTTCTCGGCGCTGGGTGCTGTCAGCGCTGCGGCCTGGGTTCGATTCCCAGTCAGGGAGCTACCCACATACCAAAAAGCAAAAAGCAAAAAACAAACAAACAAACAAAAGCAATTTCTTGACCTCGAGGAACTTGTAGTCCAGTTGAAGGAAAAAGACATTATACCTGCAGCATAAGAGAAAAAGTCATCACCACGCATTGCTGGTAGGAATGTAAAATAGTTCAGCCTCTTTAGCTATAAAGCTAAGAGAAATGAAAACATGCATCTACACAAACACAGGGATAAGTGTTCACAGCAGCACTGTTCATAATAGCTAAAAAGTGTTAACAACCCAACTGGTCATCAAGTGATGAGTGAATAAATAAATGAAGTCAATACAATAAAATACCATTCGGCTGTAAAAAGGTATGAAGCACTGATACAGGCTACGACCACGACAAACCTTTAGAGCATGCTGAGTCAAAGAAGGCAGACACAAAGAACCACATTTGGGTGAGTCCATGCATAGGAAATGTCCAGAACGGGCAATTCATAGAGATAGGAAGGAGATCAGAAGTTGTCTGGGGCCGGGGGGGGATAGGGAAGTTGGGGGCTGTATCGAAGGAGTACAGAGTTTCTTTTTGGGGGAATGAATGTACTCTAAAATTGTGATGATGGACGCGCAATCCTGTCAATATGCTAAAAACCACTGAATTGTACACTTTAAATCGGTGAATGGTATGCTATGTGAATCATATCTCAAGAAAGCTGTTTTTCTAAAGTCATCAGAGAATTTAGATGAAAACTCCAAGCTCAAAAAAAATATGCAATTTTGCTTAATATGGAACTTTCCATAGTGTCTTCATTTGAAGACAGATCCCTGGCTTCCCTCTATTAAGTATCTAAAGTTCTAATTTCCTATGAATTTGCATCTAAATCATGCCACTCCTTGTCACTGTTGACTGACAACTGGTCAATCGGGAATGTTCCTAGTTAGGAACAATCTTGGGGAGTGCTGGGGAGTGGGAGACAAGGGAGAAGCCCGACTACTCAGAGAGGTCACAGGTCACGAGCTTTCGGCCGGCCGTGCAGAGACGGTGACCAGTGACTTGATCCCACTGCCCTTGTCTGCACGGCCAGAGACTGCAGAAGGCTCAGACGGCCCACGCTGTGACATCCAAACCCCGGGTGGCTGCCGGGCTCTGCGAGGAGTGCGTGATGATGAATAAACGCCTGATACCGGAGGAACCAAACCCTAAGCTCAGACCCACAAAGATGCTGAAGAGTGACAGCAATGGCTGGTCACTTCCCCTTTCACAGAAAATCCTCGTTTTCGATCTCATTTTCCTCATTCTGTTGCCAAACGCTTAGAGCAAATGGTGAGCTAGAAAGTCTCTAACGCGGCTCCTGAGCCACTTTCTCTGCTCGAGCCGCTCCTACCTCTTTGGAGTGCACTTTCTCTTCAATAAACTACCTTTTTGTTTCACCACTTTAAAAAAAAAAAAAAAGAAAGAAAGTCTCTAACGCAAAGCCCCGAGGACCCTGGAACTTTGATTAGCGGAAAGGCAATCTCAGCTCTCAACCTGGGGACAAAAAGACAGTAGAAAGAGAAAAGCCTCAGGGAAGCTTCCAGAAGGCAGAAAATGTTTCCCCATCCCCCAACATACACACAGGTCTAATTTCAGGAGGGCTGCCTCCTTCCCCCATATCCATGTAACCGGTTGTTCCAATAAGACACCAGGAAAAGAAAACATCCTGGTGGGGTTTGGGCTCAGGATCAAACACGGGGAGAAGGTGGAGCTCCAAGGAGCGAAGGCCGCACTGCTAACCCAGAAGAAATGGCCGCGCTTGTGGGAGCCTCAGTGAGCGCGCAGCCTGGGAGATACTGTCAGTCTCCTGTGCTCTACGGAAAAGATTCTGCCTTTTGTACCTCCATACAAAGCAGCCATGCAGGCTTTCCCCCCTTTTCTGCCGAAATCGCCCAGACCAGAGGCAGCTGTCTCCAGCACACGTGTTTGTATCGAAATGTGGAGGGGGGCTCTCTTTGCCCCTCCCAGTTGACTTAGGCATTGTTTGACTCTTACCCTCAGACTATGTGTTAGGCTAGCAGTCTTTGTGCAGCCTTTAGCCAGAGGACAGGTGGGAGGTGGAGAAGTGACTGGTGACGTCGGTCTCTCCAAACTGTGTAATTTAGTACAAAGTTCGATGCCAAAGGCCAGCACACTGACAATACTGGGGTCTAGGAGGGGTACCTGGCCTAAGAAGACATGATTTTAGGCTGCACTTGATTTCCTGCTTCACAGTGAGCTAATGAGCCAATTCTGAGTGCAATTCCTGGATGTGGGGTGGCCCAAATATTTTTTTAACCTGTCTCTGTGTAGTGAGAGTTTAGTTTGCTGCCCAGACAATTAGCTCTAGAACACTCCAGCAGTTTCCATTCTCTCAGAAAGGCGAAAAGGGGCCCGAAGAGCCAGTCACTTTGCTATGTTAGGAAATGAGGGTGTGGGGGTCCGCTGCCTCTGGCTGGCAGCCACTCCCCTCCTTCCTTCCTGGAATGCAGTTCTTATAAATGATAAAGTCTTATTTTCTACAGCAGACGTGTGGTAACCGACTTAGCAGGCCCAGGAATGCTGAATCTGAAGTGGAGTCCCCAGCCAGGAGTGGGTGACCCTGAACTCCAACCAAATCTGCACAGAAAAGTCCTCAACAGTTCTGGGAACTGGCAGCACCAGCTACCTCTGGAACCTCGAAGTAATGGGAGGTGTGAGGCATGTTGGTGTAAAGGTATCTGAGAAACAGCTTCTACCACTTCCCATCATTGGGTGGCTGTCCTGCTACCAGGAACACTGAAAATTTCCTCTTCGGAGAGTGTAGAGGGTCCCCGGCCTGGGGTACCCAGGGCACAGTTGAGAGCGCAAGTCCAATATTGAAAAGAGAAGGACTAAATGACCACATGGGTATACTGCTGAGAACTACCCTCCATGCCCAGACCCTCTTCATCCAAACAGCTCCCAGAATTCTGGCAGCCAGACCTTTTGTCCCAGGCAGGAGACAGAAAGAGACTTCTCTGGGGGCACTGAGTCCAACAAGAAAACTCTAAAGAGACTGACACCCAGACCAGACCCATCCACAAGGTCGGCGTTTCCCACCATCATTTACATCTCCCATTCTTAATCACCAGCAGCCAGTTGGGTGCACTACACAGCCAAGGAAACTCCTGAAGTCCCTACCTGGAAAAAAAGAGACCAAACAACAACAATGAAACCTGGAGGAAACAAGGTTTCCTTGCAAACTTGTTCTTTTTTTTTTAGTTTTTGTTTTGTTTTTTTGTTTGTTTTTGAGAGAGAGAGAGACATTAAAAGAAGATACTACATCCATGAAACAAACTAGGGGGCTATAAAAAAGAAAACTAAAAAGAGCTATTAGAAATGTTTAAAGAACATTACAGCAGAAATTGAAAATTAAATAGAAGGGGTAGAAGATAAAGTCTCGAAAATCTTCTAGAAAACACAGCAAAGAGCCAAAGACACAAATAATTGAAATGATAAGAAAATTAGAGGATCAGTCCGTCTGAACAGCAGGAATTATGTAAAGAGAAAACAGAAGAAATCATTAGTGAAATTATTTAAGAAATGTTCCCAGAAATAAGTGGCATCAGTGGTCAGACAGCAGAAGCCCACTGCACGTCCAGCACAGGGTCAGCAAACTACAGCCCATGGGCCAAATTCAGCCTGCAGCCTGATTCTGTACTTTAAACTAAGAATGGCTTTTATACTTACAAAGGGGTGAGGGGAAAAGAAAAAGAACATGTGGTGGAGGCCATATGTGGACCATGAAAACTTAAGTGTTTACTACGTGATCCTTTACAAAAAAAGTTTTCTGACCCTGCTCTGGCACAGCAGGTAAGAACAGACAAATACCAGGGCAGATCGCTATGAAGTCCAGAACACGGGGACAGAGGGAATGTTTCAGAGGGGAAGATGTGAGACATAGACAAAGGGCCAGGAATAGAATGACTTTCAACTTCTCAAAGGCAACAACACAACAGTGGAACAAAGTCTTCAAATTTTTGAAGGAAAATAACTTCCAGTGTAGCATTCTATGCCTCTCCAAACCATCAATCAAGTGTGAGAGTAAAAATAAATATTTTCAGACACGCAAGGTCTCAATAAAATTACCTCCCTTTTCCCAGAAGCTCCTGGGAGATGTGCTCCACCAAAACAGGAGTAAACCAAGAAGGGAAGACATGAAATACAGGGGACAGGGTGATTCAAAACAAGAGAGGTTTTTGAAGAAGTCCCAGGTTATCATTTCGTGTTATGCAGGTCTGCTGGTGGTGAATTCTTTCAACACTTTTAAAAATGCTTGGAAGTGCTTATTATTTTGTTTTGTTACTTAAGGATATCTTCCCTGGGTATAGAATTCTAAGTTGCTATTTTGTATCTTTCAGTCCTTTAAAGATACTGCTCTAAACTGCCTTCTAACTTACATTGTTTCCAACAAGAATCTGCCGCTGTCTTTATCTCTGGTCTATTATGTATCTTTTCCCTCTAGCTAATTACTTTTTTCTTTTTATCACTGCTTTTAAGCAATTTAATTATGATGTGCCTTTGTATAATTCTTCATCTTGCTTATGCTTGGGGTTCATTGAACTTCTTAGATCTGAGAGTTTCTAGTTTTCATCAAATCTGGAAAATGTTCAGCCGGTATTTCTTAAAATACTGTTTCTGGCTCCCTTCATTCTTCTCCCCTTTAGAGACTCCAATTACACATAGGGGGGTCCTTGAAGTTGTCCCACAGCCCCATGAGCTCTCGTGTTTTTCCCCCGCAGTCTTTTTCTTATGTTTCCCTTTGGAGAGTTTCTATTGCTCTCTCTTCAAATTCATTCATTTTTCTTCGGCAACATCTAACCCCCTCTAACTTTAACTCTTTAGTAAAAAGTAGTCATATAGGGAGATAAAAACAAACATGGCAAGAAGTCAACAGTTGTTAAGTCTAGGTAGAAGGTGGGTGGGTGATCATTACATTAACACTAGTCTCTCACCTTATCAGTATGTTGGAAGTTTCTCTTAATAAAAGGTTGGGGGCAGGGAAAGGAGTACTGCTGCTCTGTAAGACTGAACAGATTGTTCAGTCTCACTTAAAGCCTGTAAAAGCTTATTACTCTAACTTGAGTTTTAAAGTTCCTTAAGGGATTAAGAGGGTGGAGAAAAGAGAGAAAGAAAAGATGCAGCAAACTAAGAAAGAGGGGGAGGCACAAGGGATAGGAGGATGGAAGGGGGGAGGAAGAGGAGGAAACAAGAGAGAGGAAAGGGGGAGGGGGGAGAGAGGGAGAGAGGGAGGGGTGGGGGAGAGAGAGAGAGACCGAGGCATCACAAAACCCAAACGGTAATGTTCAAGGCAACCCACCCTCGGGGAAAGCAAACCGGAAAACTCGCAGTAGCCACATGACTGCCTCATCTTACAATCCCAGAGAAGCCCCGTCAGCCCAAACCCGATGAGGTCTGCAGACCGGGTTACTTTTAAGGGGGTCGCCTCACAGTAATCTACTGTTGGAAAGCCGGCAGTGTGGCTAACGGGGGGGGGGGGGGAGCCTTGCTCACCCCCAGTGTTGGACTTTCCGTAAACCCCTAGCAACGGGAACCCACGAGAGGACGAGGCCGGAGACTAGGGAAAGGCCTCTCTCCTCCCGCCTCCTCCTGCCGTGGCTACGCCAATGCTCAAGGCGACGGGTGGGGAGCACGGTGACAGGAGAGGGTCACCGGCTTGCTGCGGCCTGCAGCTGCCAGCACGGGGCTCTGAAAACCATCTACGCCCAGAGTTCTTCCTTCTCCCCCCTCGGCTGCCACACAGAAGCTGCTCTGCTCCTGCGGCCATGAAAGGAGGTCCCCGAGGCCCACCTGCCGCTGGGTTAGAACCGCCGCAAGTCCTGGGCGACACCGGAGCCCGCAGGAGCAGCCTCTCTGCCCTCCCAGTTTTAACGCTCCCGGTCGCTTACACGTGTCGCCGTGACGTGCCGGCATGGACCACGACAACAGCACTGTCTGTCCCCGAGAGCCACAGCGGAGTCTGCCAACGTGGCGCATGCGGAAGGCCGGTACAGTCGGGCGCCTGCTCTGGGCGAGTCTGGCCCAGACGCCCGGAGAGCCTCCCCGGAGCCGGAGTCCACGTGATGGCACCTCGGTACAGAACAAAGCCCAGATCCTCGGAGCCCCGCGTTCTGGCGGACCTCCGCCTCGTTTCTTCCTCAGAACAATCCCGAACGACGACGTGCACAGAGGCAAGAGCTGACCTTAAGACACACGGAGAACACCACAGACAGAACGGCCGAGAAGCTTCTACCTGCCCAGCCTCCCAGCCCGGACAGGGGCGGCTGGTGCCCGCGGAGGACTCCAGCTTGCTGCGTGACGATCTGGGGGCGCCCAGAGGTCCCCACATGGGAGACGCTGCTGGGCGAGCTTCGCGTCCCTGCCTGACGCTCCGGCCTGCCGGCCACACTTCCCACCCCCCTTGGACACCCCACAGGCACCTGCCACACCTTGCCCGCAGAAGCCACCCTTCCTCAGCAACCTGTTTCTTCTTCCTCAGTAAGTGGCACAGCTTTCCGGGGGGCTGCCCAAGGCAGAACCTGGGCTCCTTCCCAGCTCCTCTTCCTCCTCCTCCACAGCCAATCAGTCACCACGACCTGATCCTTCTACCTCCCAAGACCCCTTCAAGTCCAACTCCAGTCCACCAGCTGCTGTGTCTCCACTGTCGGCAGAGACCCCCATTCTCGCCGTCACTGTCCCCAGCCTGGAGCACCACAGTAGCTCCCTAACGAAACCTGTGCCCTCGGCCTCGCTCCCCTTCACCCATTCTCCACACAGCAACTGGGGGTCTCTCCAAGTTCAATTCTAATGCTTCTCTCTGACTTGAAGCCTCCAGTACTGCTCCGCTGGTCCTGGAATAAAGATAAGAGTCCTTCACAAGGACAGGAAAGCCCCGAGCACCTCTCCACCTGCCCTCTGCACCTCCCCTCATCCCCCGAGCACTAGTCGCACTGAACCGTTCTCATTTTCCTGCCAACTGGGCATTGCGCCCCCAGCCGCCCCCGCACCCCCACCCCCCCACCCCCGCACCAGCCTCTGGCTAACTCTGCCTCATCCCCCAGGTCGGTGGCCCTCAGCATCCCTCACTCCCCAGTCCTCGTTGGGGGCTCCCTCATGTGCTCCAATATCATTACACCATTTGCCTTTCCCAGGACACTCACCTTCATGTGGCACCCCTACCTGTCTGAACCCCACTAGGACCAGATCTACTTACATACCCGCTGTCCTCAGCACAGCCCTGGCACACAGGAGGGGCTGCACGAACATGGGCGGAATGAATGCCACGCAGGTCCCAGAACCCTCCGAGGTATGTTGAAACAACCAAACTGGGATACTTGGTCCGGGGTTTCCCAGGCCTCCAAACAAAGAGTAAGTGCTGGAGACTGACTCGAATCCGTATCTTCCCAGCTAGGCTCCAGGGATTTTTTCTTTTTTAAGTTTTGTTTTTCTCTCCTTTTCTCCATCTTTATTTTTTTTTCTTTGCTCCCAAGAATAAAATAGGCTTTCCTATGTGATACTTAGTATCTTATTCACTTCCTACAAGCTTAGCTCTTAGACCAAATAATTAGTAGACATTAAAAGTGAAGTATCAGTGGCATACAAGAAACAAAGAAAGGAACACTGGAATTCCGCCCTGTGAGAGCCTGCAATAGGAGCCGTCAGTAGTGGGGGTTCTTGCTTCAAAGCCCCAGAGACGGGTATTAAGATCAGAGCAGTGTACACCAGAAGCAAGGCGCTTTGTTTTAACCAATGCAAACTTACCCGAAGGGCATCGGAGCGGGCAATAGTGTCGTCTAGTGATTATTAGATTATGTGTCTATCACAAGTATGAGTGATTCGTTTCCTTGATGCTTTTCATGATTGATTCAGTAACCCTGAGCCAATAAACTAATCTCTGTAATTATATTTATAAAATAATAACCCCCTTATAGTGACTCTTTCTTGTTTTCCAAGCTTTTTTTTTTTTTGGTATATTATTTAATGGAAGCCTTAAAAGAAATCTGTGATGCTGAGACTAGAATTTCCAAAGTAAACATGGTTAAATAATAGGTCCAAGTCATCAGCCACTAAGCATTGTAACTGTAACTGTCAGCTGGATGTCTGACTTCTGGTTCAGAACGTTTTCCACTACCCAACTCTGCTGATTAAAACAATAACATGTTTTTTAAAGCATGGGGAGGGGGGAAGTCAGTAAAACTCATACTTGATGAAATTAAAACGAACTCCTGGATACCTCACCCTAAAGTTAGCTCTAGCAACAGCCCTGCACAGAAGCAGCTGACCAAGGCAACGAGTAAGAGAATGAGCTGGGGATGCTCCAAGCACTTACATAGGCGACCACAGGACTAGGGTTCCAAACTTATGGCTGTTGTGTTGCCGGTGATAACTATAACACTTGGCCTGGCTACTCCCCTAAAGAAAAGGAACTTCATTAGCTGCCAAATACCTGTCTGTCTAAGAGGTGTTGTGCGCCAAAAACAGCAAGAGGGAAACCCATTTGGTGCACATTCAATAAGCCCTTCTTGGATCCTGTGGCAGGTATGTGCCCCCTTACATCTGACGGGTAACACATGAATGATACCCGAGTCTCAAACCATCTCTTATGGAAATTATGCCCCCATTTAAACCACTTATGACCCCATAAGAGTAACGGCTAGTTCAAAACAAAGGACTCTATTTTGAAATAAATGGCAAGAACAGTGCATATTAAAAACTATGGGGGAAAATAAAACCTATGGGATTCAACCAAAGCTGTACTCAAATAAAAATTCATACCCTTAGGTGCTTTAATTAGAAGAAAAAAGTTAACCAAGCATTTGATTCAAAAAATGAAGAACAGGGAGTTCCCTGATGGTGTAGCGGCTTAAGGCTTCGGCGCTGGTGCTGTCAGCGCTGCGGCCCGGGTTCGATTCCCAGTCAGGGAGCTACCCACATACCAAAAAGCAAAAAAAAAAAAAAAAAAAAAAGCAAAAAAAAAAATGAAGAACACACACAAAATCTAGAAGGAACTTTGAAAAAAGACAATTAAAACAGACTGACTAGTCTCTAGCAAGTATTTCCATAAAAATAATAACGGTTCCCTGGTGGTGTAGTGGCTAAGGCTTGGGTGCTCTCAACGCTGTGGCCTGGGTTCGATTCCCAGCCAGGGAACTACCCTCCGCCCCTGCACCCCCCGCCAAAATAATAACAACAAACACAGGGTATAGTAAGAAAGAGGATCACAACTGCCAATGCAGAATATGTTTTTAAAGTTACACAAATTTTAGGAGTTCCCTGGTGGTGTAGTGGCTAAGGCTTCGGCACTGTCAATGCTGCAGCCTGGGTTTGATTCCCAGCCAGGGAACTACCCACATTAAAAAAAAAAAAATTATACAAATTTCAACGTCACAGCCTGGGTTCAATTCCCAGCCAGGGAACTGTCAAAAAAAAAAAAAAAAATTATACAAATGTAATTTAAAGTCAATAAATTTGAAAATTTTAAGGCCTATTTTATAATAAAATATAAATTGCCAAAATTGACTAAAGAAGTAGAAAGCCTAAATAAATAGTAATCAAATAAATTTAAAAAGCTGTCAAATATTTATCCTCATTCCCCAAATAGCTTTATGGATAAATCATTTCTAACATCCAAGGATGGGAATTTCCATGTTATTTGCTCTGTTATGGAACATACAAAAAGACAGGGAACGTCCCAATCCATTTAAGGAGAAATCCTGATGCAAAAGATCTGAAAACAATTTAAAAGAAAAAGAAGTCACACACGTACGTGCATGCATGCGCAGACACACACACACACACACACACACACACACACACACACACACACACAGTGTTCAATTGTTCATTCCAAATATTTATTGAGTGCCTACTCCATACCAGCACTGTTCTTCTAGGTGCTGGGGAAACAGCAGTGAACAAAACAGTCTCAGCTCTCATTATGCTTACATTTGGCTGGTGGAGGCACAAGTGAACGAATAATCCAGTAAATATGAATGCCAGATTTGACAATTCAGCATGGTAAAGGGGGACAGGAAATTCTGGGGGAAATCAGGGAAAGTTCCCATTTTATAGAAAGTACTTAACGAAGAGATCTAAAGGAGTGAAGGGAATGAGCATGCACATAACTGAAGAGCATTTCAGTTATAGGGAACAACAAAGACAGAGCCCTGAGCTGAGATACTTGGAATGATCATAGAACAGCAAGAAGGCTCCAACATTAATGAATACAGATGCAAAAATAGTACGTCAAATTTAATTATAGAGAAAAAGAACAATACAGGATAATCAAGTCATGTTTATTTAAGAAATCCAATAGTAGATCAGCACTGGGACAGAGGTAGTCTATCTCTTCTTAAAATCCTCTAACACTTTTACTGATCCTCTTTGTGGATCTTTTCAGAATAATAATGTTTACTGAATTTACTGTATGCCAAGAACTGTGCTAAATGCTATACCGACATTATCTCATTTAATACCCACAGAACCCCACCATGCGCATGCTATCGTTACCCATTTTACAGATGACAAAATTAAGGCACAAAAGTGCTCCATTCCTTGCCAAAGTCACATAGCCAGTAAGTGGTGGATCAGAATTTTGTCCCAGGGAGTTCCCTGATGGTGTAGTGGCTTGGGGCTTCGGCGCTGGCGCTGTCAGCGCTGCGGCCTGGGTTCGATTCCCAGTCAGGGAGCTACCCACATACCAAAAAGCAAAAAAACAAAACTAAACAAAAAAGAATTTTGTCCCAGGCAGTCTACTGCCAGAGCCCATGCTCTGAACTACGATACCTAACGATTAAGTCATTCACTCACTATTTACTGAGTACCAAGCACTCATCACCTACTAAGGATAAGACAAGCTCCTCTTCTTCCTCTGAAGGAACTTCTGGTCTAGTTGGGCCAGACCAACACAAAAAAGTGCAATACACTGAGTATACCCTAAGTGTCTGGGAAGTGACAGGAAAACCCTCTCAGCATTGTTTATGTCTCTCACAACAGTGTGAGAGTATCCCATATTCTAGTCAACTTGTATTCCCCCAGAGTTCCTAGCAGGCTCTCAACAAACAAGTGTTGAATGAACAGCTACAGTTGACCCATCTCCTCTACTTTTGGTGTGCCTGTACCTACTGCCACTCTAAAAACCAACTCAGAAACACATGACAAGAAGCCAAAAATGACATGTACCTTTCCCTCCATCATAGTCTTCATTCAGTCATTCAATAATATTTATTGACTGTCAATTATGAGCTAGCCACCGTTCCTGGCACAGGCTACAGTGGTGAATATGGCAGATGGAGACCCTGCTCTCCTGGAAGCAACGTTCCCATGGATAAAACAATCAAACCGATACAAAAAAGAAAAACACTGAACAAGATCATTTCTGATCATTTTAAGTGCTACGAAGAAAATTAATGAGAAAATATGATAAATAATGACTATGGAGTGTTAATTTGGATTGGAAAGATGAGACTGAAGGTGACATTTAAATTGGTGCATGCTGGTTAAAAAAAAAAATCTTTATTTTACTTTTATTTTCAGAGGAAAAAGGCAAAGCTAGAAACCCCATCCAACATTAAGAGCCGGAGTTAACCATGCCACTGACAAAGGATTGCAATATCTCCCCCCGAATGTGTACCTAACTCAATTGTTATAGGAACAGAACATGGTTCACACATTCATCAGTTTTATGTGAAACTGCCTTATTTTAGTTTCATAAAAGTGGCTTTGCTTTTTTATTTTGGAAAAGAAATTGTGGTTGTATTACATATTGATTTTTTAAAAATCTTTATGCCTTTTTCTAAAAAAAAGGGGGGGGGGGCAGGACTAAGAAGCCACCTGGGTCCTGGTAAAAGGTCCTGGCAAAGGTCCTGACAAAAACATACAAAAATTTGATTTCTATAACAGTTAAGGATTTTGTTTTTAAAGTACCTTATTCAAAACATTTGAGAGAATATAACATGTAACATTGACATTTCCATAACCCTTTTAAAAAGGTATTGGGAAAAAATGGTGTATTTTAACAATAAAGAAAGGTTGTTATTTTTACTAATGTTGCAAATTAATTATTATTTTATTTATTTATTTATTTATTTATTTATTTTTTGGTGGTTCCCTGGCTGGGAATCGAACCCAGGCTGCGGCGTTAAGAGCGCAGAAGCCCAGCCGCTACACCACCAGGGAAGCCCCAGAAAATTAATTATTGAACACTGATTCTGGCAAGTCATTTAACGGCTCTAAATGAGGGTACTGGCATTACAGGATCCATAATCGCCTCGATTCTCCTTAGAAAACAGAAGGTGCGTGATTCAGAACGTTTACTGCATGGGGAAGGCAGGGGTTATAGTGAGCACTTAAAAAAAAAACTTGCTCACTTGGGGTTCAATTTTTATAACAATTTTCTTCTGATGTAATAAGTCAGGTAAGATTGTACAACAAGTGGGGATATTTCCTATACATGGAGGAAACCAACAGGGAAGAAAAAACAGTAACGATGCTCGAAGGGAACACTGCACAGCCAAAAATATTTGATAGCAAAAAAAGAGAAGAGCGTGTGCCCTAACAGGAGAGAATCATCTGAAATGAAACCAATTTCCACCATTTTTATTCTATTCCCTTACTTATTCTCTCCGCCAGAGATATGCTCAGTTTTAATTTCCTCTTAATTCCAAAAGAGGAAGCAAAAGCCACAACAATTCTTACATTTTTTTTTGTTAAAGAAAGCCAAAATACTGTAGATAGTTTGTCTACACATATCACCCATCTTAGCACTGAGGGCGCCGTTTTCCAAATATTTTCAACATCAGCCTTCTGCAGCAGCCAACACTCACCACCATCCATTTTTCAAAATCCATTTATGTCGAGCTTTTCATCCAAACCTATAAACAACCATTTCCTCCCTGCAACAGTGGTTTGAACCGCCCGAAACGTTCAGCCAAGCAAAGGCTGAGCCGTGCAAACAGCGAGACTGCAGACTGCGGTGCTGTGCGGGGCCACTCCTCTCGCCGCCACACGACAGCCATCCTCTTCCCCAGCGAGATTTACGAGGGGTCAGGACCCTGATAAGACCCCGCCCTCGAAGCCAAGACCCTGGGACGGGAGGAGAGAGGCGGCCTCAGCCCAGCAGAGCCAAGCTGGAGGAAAACCGGCGTCTCTCCAGCTGCCAGAAGTGGCCCGGGCCGGGCGCGCGAAGCCGCTCCCAGGTGGATCTCTGCAGCCGGGGACCGCGGTTCCCGGGGGGGAGGCGGAAGCGGGAGGAGGACGCAGGCCGGGATTTCGCTCGTCACGATTCACGAAGGAGGGTGGGAAAAAGGGAGGGACTGGGGAGGGGGAAAGGAGTAGAGTCGGGGAGCTTAGGGAATAAAGCAAGCAAGGCCGGGGAGAGCGGGGATGGGAGTGAAGATGCATGAGGGCCCAGAGGAGGGTGATGGCTGCAGACGGGAAGCGGGATGGCAGCCGGGGGCGGAGGCGAGGTGAGGGGGTAAATGGAGAAGAAAAAGGAATGGAGTGAACGGGAGAGTAACAGGGTTGAAGACGAGAGAGATGGGGTGAAGAGGGAGCGATGGAGCGATGGGGAGGAAGGGGGATGGAGATAATGAGGGAAGGGAGGGCCGGTGAGGAGGGGAAGG